>CABHPH010145058.1:0-31551 GCA_902168325.1 Peromyscus nudipes | reverse complement strand
TCTCTCTCTCTCTCTCTCTCTCTCTCTCTCTCTCTCTCTCTCTCTCTCTCTCTCTCTCTCTCTCTCTGATATAGGATCCAATTAAAGTTCACAGAATTACAGTTGGTTGCCCTGTCTCTTTAGTTCCCTCATTCCAGCACTCTCATCCCTTTATTCATGACACAAGACCTATGATCTAACAATTCCACATCCCAGGGTTGCTCCTCATTAGCCTCGAGTCAAACATTTCCAACAAGAACTTCACACAGGTGATGCACCTTATGTCCCACTTCATCACCTCAGAATGCACATTAACACCAGCACCTCAGGAGCCACTGCAGCATCAGCACCTCAGGAGCCACACAGCACCATCGCCTCAGGAACCACACAGCACCAGCACCTTGAACCACACAGCACCAGCACCTCAGGAACCACACAGCACCGGTACCTCAAGAACCACTGCAGCACCAGCACCTCAGGAACCACTGCAGCACCGGCACCTCAGGAATCACACAGCACCAGCACCTCAGGAACCACGTAGCATTGACACCTGTCAACTCATGGTTGTTGGATCCTGATTACCAGTTACTACATTTGCAATTAGCATTATGATTACATATTGATGATTTTTTCTATTCCTATTCTAGATTTATTATCTAGTATTATATAAAGAAAGGGTTTTTTTCCTTCCTCTTCTTTTTGAGAATCCATATTGACTTATAGATTTAAAACACGCAGTGTGGAGCCAGAAAGGTGGCGTGGTGGGTAAAGTGCTTGCTGTATAAGCCCAATAACCTGAGTCAGACTGCTGGATCCCACAGTGAATGCTCTGACAGTCACACACACGCCTTTGATCATGCACATGCCATACATACAGTAACACATTAACTCAATCACTCAATGCATTCTAATTCGTTACCTTCATTCTTTCTAGAGCTGCAGCTGTCCAAGATTAGGCCCATGGGAGTCATATCAAACCAACTACTTAACCTTTTGACACAACACTGTTTTGCTTTCTTCCTTACTATGTTTTTGCTTCCTGGAGTAACTCCATCGTCTCAGGCCGGAATTGGAGTTTCCTCACCAGATCCTGAGTATGTCTCAGGCACCAAGAAACCTTGGTTCCTTTGAGTGCACAATGCTGTTTAGAAACCAAGATCTGGCCACCGGACATGCTCATTGCCACTGGGGGTGTCCCACTGGGTGCTTTGTTTCAATAATTGGACTTTCCATTTAAAAGAATAAAAATACTATTTCATTATTTCCAGATCAACTTGGTCATTTAAAAAAACATCTCTTGCTCCCTCAAATCATAATATATAATTTATGTTTTATATTATATCTGGTTTCTATCCAGCTAAAGTGGAGGAGGGGAGGGGGAGGAGGGGACGAAGATAAAGAATAAGGAGGGGTGCATATCCACCTATGAAATCACACCAAGCACACAGTACCTTCGAAACTGGCGTGGGGGTGGCTTCAGATCTGTAGGGCTGAGTCTGTTGCACTTGGCTTTCAAGTTGACTGGTGGGTACTTGTTCATCCCACCTAGAAAGACAAAAGGCTCTGGTAAGGTTCTCACGAAGGCTGTTAGCATGTCTGCTCTGTACAGTTATCACCTCAGTTCCCAACATCCATCAAGATGGTCACCGGGCATGAGAAATGTCTCAGGGAAATCCCCATCATTGAGATGCCTGTAGCTCCTAAAGTCGTTTAGCCATTGTGAAAGACAACATGAGCCCGTCAGTCCTAATAATGTTCTTGCCTTTGATAGGAACTAATTAGAGTATTTTATTTGTTTTTGTAGAGTATCAAAACGCAAAGGGAACAGGGTAGTCCCTTTATGGCCTTTATGTTAGCAACAAACTAAGTGCCTTTGGGTTTAATTCATCATCTCACTTCATTTGGAAGAGTATTAATTTTTCATAACACTAAAGCGTGCCTTAATCCATTTAAAATGCAAAAGCTATTTTTTTATAGAAAAAATTTTAAAAATGTGTTATACATGCTCTGAAAGCATGAAGTAAAAAAGATTTGTTAAATATCTTTCTGGAAAAGCAGGCCCAGTGCCATGCACTTACAATCCTGGCACTGGGAAGGCAACAATGGGTAGATCCCTAGGATTCACTGGCCAGCCAGCCAGCTTCCTTGACAACTTCCAGGCCACTGAGAAACCCTGTCTCAAAAAAACGTGGTAGACATTGCTTGAGGAATGACCCCTGAAGCTGTCCTCTGGCTCACACACACATATTTTCCCCCTCCCCACCACCACACACTCACACCCCTTCCTGGTGATACAGGGTTCTTCTAACAGGCATCTCCCAGGCTGCCACAGAGTCTATCTTCAAAATCGCTATTACCAGAAGGGCAGTATGTGAGACAGTATGACCCAATACTCTGCTGTACCTGACCTCTAGGGCGTTTTGGTTTTTGAGGTAGGGTCTTACTGTGTGGCTTGGGTTGGCCTTGGACTTACAACAATCCTCCTGCCTCTACCTCTCAAGAACGAGAAATACATGTGTGCGCTGTGCCCACCAGGTCTGGCTTTGGGTTTTCATGTTTTGTTTGAACTCAAGTAGCGGGTTGCTGAGCTTTGCTTCGCTTAGGAAATGTGCTGCTCTGATGTGGACCATGCTCTGCTGTCTGCTTTGTGGCCGTGTGCCAAATGAGTCACAAACAATTCGAAGGCTTCCAAAACTTCAGAAGGGAAGTGGACAACTCTATTCACTAAGCCTGGCACCTGAATAGCCAGTGGCTCAAAGCAGATGGCCAATGATTGCGATTGTGTTGAATGGGTGTGACCATGGGGGCCTGTGGTTGAAGTGATTTCCTGCAGTTTTGTAGCTGTATTTTAGAGATGGCGCTTTCTAGATGTCTAAAAAGCACGGGAAATGGGGTAGGCAGCTGCATCGTAGTGCTGTGGGATGTTCTGTATGGCAAATGTGTTGCTAATAAAACACTGATTGGCCAGTGGCTAGGCAGGAAGTATAGGCGGGACTAACAGAGAGAATAAAAAGAGCAGGAAGGTGGAAGGAGACGCTGCCAGACGCCGCCAGGACAAGCAGCATGTAAAGATGCCGGTAAGCCACGAGCCATGTGGCAAGGAACAGAATTATAGAAATGGATTAATTTAAGATATAAGGACAGTTAGCAAGAAGCCTGCCACAGCCATACAGTTTGAAAGCAATATAAGTCTCTGTGTTTACTTGGTTGGGTCTGAGCGGCTGTGGGACTGGCAGGTGAGAGAGATTTGTCCTGACTGTGGGTCAGGCAGGAAAACTCTAGCAACATCGTAGTCATAGTTAACAGTGCTTTCTGTATTTCCCACGAGAGCTACCTGCCCTTTTCCTGAGTGGGAGGTGCTGCCTCGTCTGGTCCTGTAATTGGGCGCATTGGCATGAAACATCAGGAAGAATTAAGGGATCCTAGGGAGGAACTCCCAGGTCAAGTCTTCCAGTCTCGTGGGCCATCAAGCATGCTTCTTTCTACCAAGTGGTCTTTTGTTCATCCCTTGTGAAAGGCTCCCTTCAGGGCGACACCTCACCCTTAGCTCATCTTTGGGGTTTCTGTTCCAGAACATATCAAAATAAATTTCACTCTGGGATCTTTCTACCTGTGTCCCTGAAACCATCTCATATATATGAATTTCCTGGGAGCTCTTATAAGATGCACTTTCTGGTTCAGAACATCTGGGGTGGGTCCTGAACCCTGCATCTCTAACCAGTTCCAGCTGATAGTTCATGCTCGTCTTAGACTCACACTGAACAGGATGTGACATCAGCCCCGTTAGCAGTCTCAGACCTGCACTGCTCAGTAGCTCTACAGCCTTAACCCACTTCACTGTTTAATACAATGAATGACAAGTTTGGGAAATAGCCAGGCACTCACTCAAGGATCCTTCAGCCTGTGTTCCCTTTTCTTTATCTGGACTCCTGGGGACAAGCGTCAGCAGGCTCTGAAAACATTGAGACATTTACCCACTGCGTTTCCACCTTGAGCCGTGTATCCAGGCATGAATCGTCCTTAGCCCTCATGCTGCATCCAAAATGGATTGCCTATTTTTTCAGGATGCCCATTCTAAGAAAAACAGCCCATGTTTGTTTCCTCATGGGCTCCACTTATTCTCACCACTACCTCCTAAGAGGCCATGAAGCTGGGGGAAGTTGTACAGAGCCATCCCTTTCATTCTAACTGATAAAATGGTATCTTCCCCCACTCCCAGCTCTGACTCTGGAACTTGTCAAAGTGAAGCCAAGAATTATTTCATTCTTTCTTTGGCCTCTTTGTGTTGACTGTAGGAACTGCTCCCCAAAGGGCAGCATGCTAGTCTTACATGGCAAGCGTTCTGCTCTGGAGCCGGAGCCCAGGCTGTGACCACACATCCCCAGACTACACCTCTCCATGCAGACAGATGTGTAGACAGCTGCTTGTTAGGTTTGCTTCTCCATAGGAACCAGAGGCATTAAAAGATGAGCCAGAAAATTAAATGCTTAGAAACCATCCATTATCACATATTTTCCTCTCTGACCCTGCAGTGCCCTTAAAGACACACGCCAGCTCATTGTCCTTCTGGGGGACACCAAGCAGGCTCTTGTGTACAAGAATAGTTTTGTACATATGACTTACGCCTAACGGAGTTTATGAAGGACTTCACAAATTTCACACCATATCCATGGTCAGGTTTATGAATCCGGCCAAGCTGGATTAAGTGCTGGTCCACAGGGTGACTGGCCAGGTCTTCCAGTTCCTTGTCATTCCAGTCAGGGCCCAAGGAAAACACAAAGAGGGCATAGCCCTGACATTTGGCTCGCAGGGACTCTTTCTTTAAGGTTTCTTCATCCAAGTGGCTGGTTTCCCCAGCAGATATCACAAATATGACTTTGTTTCTCCTCAGATTGGGTGTGTTTAAAAAGACATTGTCCAGAGCCCACCTGAGGGCATGGCCAAGGAAAGTGTCCCCATTCAGCTGCCGAACTGCTTGCTCCACATGCCTCTTCATGAGGCGCTTACTGCTGTAGGTGGTTAGGTTGAACTCAGTTCTAACGGGACTCCTCTGGGTGTTGGGTAGGAAGTTGGGGGGAGCATGGCTCAGTAGGGCCACCCTGTCTCCAGTGACAGATGTCTCTGGCTCTGGAGTGACTTCGAAGTGATCTAGCAGTGCCTCCAGGAAGTCTCTCATGTCTTCAAAGTCTGCACTCTCCACGTGCCGGGAGCCATCCAGCAGGAATGCGGCGTCTAGATAGGACTGGAGCGGGGGTGCTTTGGCCTGGTCACAAGCAGCATCTGGCTTGCATATGTCTGCAATCCAAGTCATTTGGAGTTATTAAGCAGATATGGACAAAAAGTGAGAGTCCCCCTCAGCTCTTCTAGTATCTAGGAACTATAGTCTTAGCTCATAAAATAGTTATGTCTTTAATATCAAGAGTAAGAGTTCACCACCAAAAGGTCCAGATCTGATACCAACCTGTGAACTCTTGACTCTATTCCATGCCATCATTTTTTTTAACTTGTGTTCAACGGAAGTTTAATCTTGACGGTTATGTTTTTAAAGTTTGAAGTGAGCAATTCATCTCTACATACTAGAATATACTGTAAGAACACACTCTCTGGCTGTTGACAGTATGCAGGCTTAACCAAGGGCCTCCGTCACTACACTAGCTTTGAAAAACTCATCTGCTTTGAAAATTAAGCTTTAAAAGGCAATGCATCTTTTATTTCAATTTAAGCAAGAGTTCACAACTTCATGCCCCTTATAAAAATGCTCTCCCATAAAGTGAAGTCATTTTTATAAATATGCCTCTGTCATTACGCGTGCATAGCAAGAAAAACCAGAGAGTAGGTTTTATTGAATGTGACCACAAAGAATGTCCAGAGGAATATGATAAATGGGAAATGGGAGAATTCTAGAAGTCACTTAATCTATTTTCATAGAACCGACTGAAGCAGCAGAGTAAGTCATTACAAAGGATGCACCATATTTCTAGAAGTTTCTGTATATGAAGTCAATGGCAATTTCTTTTTAATGTTTACTTATTTGTGTAATACATGTGGGTATTTTAGGACAGTGTGTGTGTGGAGGCAGAGAATGATTTTCAAGAGTCAGTTCCCTCCTTCCGCCTGGGTCCTGGGGCTTGAACTCAAGTTGTCATGTCTGGGGACAAGTACCTTTACCTGCTAAGCTACCATGCATGAGTCAGTGTTTTATTGTTAGAGGGGCTTAGAAGTCACTTAATTTATTTCATAGAACTGACTGAATTAGGACACATGAGGTAGCAGGATGGCCCCTTCGCCCAAGAGCTGGGATGCCTAGGTTATCACATAACAAACATGACGTCACCTCTGGCCAGGCCACTGCTAGGCCTTAGTTGTGTACAGTTCCTCTACACAACTGAGGAGGTAGTTGTACCTAACTGGGATCAGGCTGACCCAGACATCTTTGCAAAGCTGATAGTCTTACCTAGTTTGTCAGTAAATGTGATGACTGAGGGTGAGAATGGGTTCCTTAAAAACCAAAGGGGAAATGGAGAAGTGGACTAACAAGCGTGCGGTGGAGCTTGGATACCAGCATGGACCGTAAGTTTCAGCTATTTTTTTTTTTCCGGAGCTGAGGACCAAACCCAGGGCCTTGTGCTTGCTAGGCAAGCGCTCTACCACTGAGCTAAATCCCCACCCCCAAGTATCAACTATTAAGTGAAAAACCGAATGGCTAGCATGCAGATCCTGTGGGTGTAGCAAATTTCCTAGCTTCCTGCTCACTCATGGACTCAATACAGATGGCTCTGCCTAAGTCCCTGACTGAAGTTTAGTGAGATTTTATGAGCCTGCGTAATGGTCAGATGACAGCAGAGTCACCTGTGTGCAGAGCAGCTTCTAAAACCAGGGATGGTAGGCTGCGCATTTGCTCTGCTTTGTGGGGTTTTAATTGTGGGAAACGACAGCCAAAATATCTTCCATTATATGCCTAGGAGACAAAACAAGGGTTTAGGCCAAGGCATAGGGCCAAAAATCCATCCCCAGTCACATATGTGCGGTTCCTGACTGCAATACATCAGCACACTGTTGGAGCGGACATGTTCGGGACGTGCAACCAAGAATGCACAGGGCAGATGAATCTTAGAGCCTCACTAGTTTGGGTTGAGGGGAGGGGTGACAGGACCCAAAAATCTCAGTGCAACCTTCACCTGGATATATAAGCAGAGAGCTTGATTCCAGGGCTGCAGAGGAGACTGAAAAGAAACCTAGAATCTTCTCAGAATCACACTCTCCATTCGAGTTCATCTACTCAGCAAACCCCAGCACCCCACTGATACACACAGAGAAGGTTTCAGACATCCTCTCCAGGTCTAAATGGAGAGTTTCAGGGAACAGAATGAGACTTTCATTCTGCAAAAATTAAAGGTACTTCAGAGCCGGCTTTCCCGGGTTTGATGTGGGTGTGGGGCCCTGAGAAAAATATCACGTCTCTAATTTGATTTCCCCCATCTGTACAATGGCACTAATAATAGTTCAAACATTTCAGTGTGGTTATGAGCCTAGAATGACACAATTTATGTAAACCAATTAAAACTGTACTTAGAACATAAGAAACCCAATAGTTTAAGTCTCAATTGTCACCATGATAGTTGGCATCATGCAGCGTAATTAGAACAGTGCAGAGCCCATAGCAGAAATGTGGTGGCTGCCTGCTGTCACGACCACCTGTAACCCCAGTGGTTTCCACATGGTTATTGGAACATCAAATGGAAGAGGAGAGAGACTGTTCCCAGCTAGACCAAAAGACTGGGTATAACACACCGCAATCAATACTGCAAATCTTTCTGATGCCTAACGCTTGGGAGTCTATGAAGACTCCTGGATGAGAATGAATGGGTGTCTGTCTTCCACTCCTACTGCACTGAAAACCAAATTACCACCCAGAAAGGAAAGTACCAGGTTGCTCTAAAGCCTTTCTTGGGAGTTGTGAACATTTGAGATTTAGAAAACACGTATAAAATACTCAATAGCATGAAAAGCTTGGCAAGGAGACACACTAAGGTTTTTGGTGGTTGCTGTTGTTTTAAATTATTACTGTTCCCTGGAAGTTGCACTCAAGTAGAGGAGGCAGGATTGTAACCCTCCCCCTGGGATCCACTGGAGGGGCCCTGCAAGCTCAACTGAGAGGTTCCATCTGTGGGAGATGCAGTGTGCGTCCCAAGCCCCAGCGTGGCCTGCCCCAGGCCATGCATATCCCTATGGCCAAGTTCCAGCTGCTCCTGCCAACGGTGACTCAACACACTTAGCAGGCCTGATCAAATTTGCTTCTCCCCATGGGTCTCACCATAGCAGAAAGTGCACCGCTGGAGTCTCTCTAATGTTGGCGCGAAGTCCGTCCCTGAGGGAACCACAATGACTTGGAATGTGCCAGTGTCATCAATCTAGAAGCAGCAGAAGCAAGAGGAAGAACTGCTTAGTGGATTAGGATGGTAGGAATCTTCAGCACTGTTCAAGAGCTGAGGTCAAGTCAGGGCAGCCCCACAAGGCTGCCGGGAGGTGGCCCAGCTGGTTTGAACCCTCAGCTCTTCCCTTTAGCTGTCAAATGGAAATTCTCTGACTGCTAATAGGATACTGAGAGCTCACCATTGTGAAGCAGTTACTGGCACCTGGTGCCATGTGGTTCAGCAGGGAGCACCAAGCGTTTCATACCCATCACCCAGGTAGCCAGGGCGTTTCTCATCTTTACTCTTCACAAAGAGGAACTGAAACTCAGAGAGATGGATGGCTGATCAAAAGAGACAGCCTACACTCAAGATAGTTATGGAAAAGAATGACTCCACCCCTCGCTTGGCCTCACCTCAAGTCCCAGAGAACCGAGGCTGCTCTTTATAATACTGTCAAATTGACAACCAAAATTAGCCATGCCACTGTTCTGACTTTCTCTTGTGAACTAGGTACTGAAGCAGAACTAGGCTCAGATCTAGGCCTTGGTGGCTTTCCTCCCTGACACATCTCAACCCTTTCACTGCAGCAGTACCATTAGGAGCCCATCCAGGAAGCTAGAGGGTGCAGAGTCTTGACTAGTGCCCCAGCAGAAGCGCCTCGACACTGTTGGTAGTCTCTAGAGGCAGCTATAGTGTCTCAAGTGAACCACACCTTTGCTCCACCTCAACAGTGATGAGTGCCTGAACACCAATCCAGAGCCAGCTCAGAGAGCATGAAGAGAAGATAAGGATGTGCCAACTGACCAGGGATAGTGAACGTGCCTGTCAACTGTGAGATGATTAGTAGATGAAGGAAAATTAGAGTGATCCCATCCTGTGGCTAAGATGGGATGTTTGTTCCCAGTGAATCGTCCTTAGACTCTTAAGTAAACAGCTCTCCTCTCTCCTTGGCAAGTCTCATTCCCACACTTAATCCACAGAGGTGTAACCATGGAGGTCCTGGTTACTCAGGGTTATACCATTTCTCTGACTAGAGCCAACTGGACCAGAGCAGGGCATCTGAGCCAGAGAGAACTGTTCTTTCAGGAGGAGTTGAGAACTGGAATCCTGGACTGCAAGAGTGTCTAGAAGCAAGAGTCTGAGAGACACAGGGGGCCATATTCTATCTGTGGACTGAGGAAGGACAGGAATGAGAAGCGAGGAAAAGGGAGGAGGGAGGAGGGGATCTTCCCAAGGCTTAGCCCTGTTTTTGCCCATTTTATTTTTTATCCTGCACACACAGACAGAAGAATTCCTCTTTGGCTGCCCACTGCTTTGCCTTGACATTCTTCCTGGGGCAGAGTGGAAGAGTCTGAGACCTTGTGAGAAATGAATATTTGGGTTATATCGCTAGACACAAATCGATGGAGAAAGGAGCAGCGTGTGCCAGAGACAGACAAAGAAACAGAAAACAACAAAAGCAAGCATGATGTGCCATGTGGGGGTGGGCACAGAGGTTAGCCAGTGAAGGAGACTGTAGTGACATGAATGGGGACTTGGAGCAGTGGATGAAATGCTCTGCTTCCTCTATCTTCAGCAAAGTCAGCATCACTCACAGACTGTGCGAATGAGTTCTTGGGAGAAAGCGCCGACTCTGAAGAAGGACTAGAAACAAGCCAGTGTCAGTACAGGGAGTGTGGGTCAGCCATCGGAGTGGGAGTGGGCTGCAAGGATGATACAGAAGAAGCCAGAAGAAAATTTAGAAACCACGTAAACCAGCCTGATCACTTTACGGACAAAAGTGAGCCCAGGGTAGGAATGGGACCCGAGGCTTCAGCGCCAGGTTTGCTCTTCCCCAACAGGAACTAGCCTCCAAGCTCCAGCCATTTCAGAGTTTTAGCTGTGGATCTTAATCGAGAGCGATGTTTCTCAGGATATTATCCAGGGAATGCTGCCATCTGCTAACTAGCTTTGTGCTCTATGTGTCTACAACGTAATAACTTCCACATTTCTGGCGACGACCCTGCTTAACAGTGGATGCTCATATTCAATCATGTGTCTGCAGGATGATACGAAGCTAAAAGCAGATCTTCCCCAGTGATTCTAATGAGTTGTTCTATTAGGGAGAGTCCACTGGCAGCCGGCATGCTCCCGACACCCCAGCAAGACTCTTTATGAAGTCTGAAAGATGTGGTTTTAGGGGTCACCGATGATCCCATGCTTACCACGGGAGTGGCTGTAGTAGCAAAAACCTTCCTTAAGCTGAATGTGAGCTGAGAGTTTAAAATGAAAAGTTTCTGTGTTTGTTTCCTTATTGCTTATTTTCCTGAAAACTGCAAAGAAGCACCAGCATGGCTGAGCGCAGCTGACTAGGCTGCAGATGGACAGTGGATGGACATCGACTCTGTGGATGGTTCTGGACCATATTTATTTCATAGGCATCACAGAACTCCGTAAGATGGCACATAAGAAAAAAAAATGCCATTCTCATATGATGGAATGTTGTCATTCTTTAGGATGCACAGAGAGGGTAGGGGGAGATCTGGTGTGCTAGCTATAGGGTTTTGTTTTGTTTTGTTTTGGTTTGGTTTGGTTTGGTTTGGTTTGGTTTTTTGAGACAAGGTTTCTCTGTGTAGTTGTGGCCATCTTGGAACTTGCCTTGTAGACCAGGCTGGCCTCGAACTCACAGAGATCCACCTGCCTCTGCCTCCCAAGTGCTGGGATTAAAGGTGTGCGCCACCACCACCCGGCTGCTAGCTATAGTTTTATGTCAACTTGACACAAGCTAGAGTTACGTGAGAAGTACGAACCACATTTGAAAAAATGCCCCCCCTTAAGACTGGCCTGTAGGCAAGTCTGTGGGGTATTGTCTTGATCAATGGCTGATGTGGGAGGGCCCACCCCACAGGGAGCGAGCGGTACCACCCCTGGGCAGGTGGTCCTGGTTTCTATAAGAAAGCAGGGGGTTGGGGATTTAGCTCAGTGGTAGAGCGCTTGCCTAGCAAGCGCAAGGCCCTGAGTTCGGTCCTCAGCTCTGAAAAAAAAAAAAAAAAAAAAGACAAGGAAGCAGACCGAGGAACCGATGGGGAACAAGCCAGTAAACGGCCTCCTCCGTGGGCTCTGCATCAGCTCCTGCCTCTAAGCCCTGCCCTGCTTGAGTTCCTGTCCTGACTTCCTTCCATGGTGGACTGTGATGTGAAAGTATAAACAAAATAAAGCCTTTCCTTGCAAGTTGCTTTTGGTCATGGTGTTTCATCCCAGAATAGAAACCCTGAGGGTGACCAGGGCTTTAGTGTCTCTGACACAGAACTGCACAGGTACCAGATTTCAGCCTACCTGAGATTTAGATAAGCCATGATAAGCATGAAGGAAGTTTCAAAATATGGCCCTCAGATACTGTGTTACTAGAGTTTTGAGTTCTTTTCTTAAAAAAAAAAATTGTCTAAGCATTCAAGAGGCAGGGACAGGCTGGTCTCTGTGAGTTCTAGGCCAGCCAGAGCTACATACTGAGACCTGGTCTCAAAAACAAACCAAAACCAACAACAAAATAATAATAATGAAAACCAATAGTTTTAGTATAGGGAAAGCACAGGGAATAAAAATGGACAGAAGGAAGAAGATGCAGTAATAGAAACAGCAAAGGGGTTTCCTTCCTGTCAGGCATCGGGTTCTAGCCAGCGGCACACTGCCTCTGTTTAAAGCCCCTCTAGACAGCATACCCAGGCCCCCCCAACGGCAGAATGGGCTTTGGGACCTCTAGTTCCTTCTTATATCCTCAGAGCCTAGGGCAGCCCCAGCAAACTCAAGTCCTTCTTAAACATTTGAACAATAATCAACCTGGGTTCAATCTCTCAGATTTTCATTTCAGATCCTTCACTCACCTGCTGCTGCCCAGATCCACACGGCTTGTTGATGTTGTTTTAAAATTAATAAAAACCTTAAGCAGCTTTGTGTGCTCTTGGCATGTGTCAGAGGACAACAGTGGTATAGGTCCTCCCTTCCACCTTGGTTGAGGCCGGGTCTCCTTGTTCACTGCTGTGTACTCCAGGCTAGCCCACCAGCCTCTGAGGGTCCCTCTCTGCCCCCATCTCCCTGCAGGAGTGCTGGGATTACAGACTCAGGACTGCACCCAACTCCCATGGATTCCGGGGATTCAAACTCTGGTCCTCAGACAAAGCGCTTTACCACTGGGCCATTTCCACACCCCACTAGGATTTTTTTTTAAATTGATCTTCAATAAGAGAGTCAGTCTCTAGAAAATTTAGGTAGACTCGAGAAACTAGATTCCTATCTTTGTGGTTGTTAACATGCAAAAGTTGAAAAACAAACCCCAAACCAAAATAACTTCTGTACGTTATATTCTGTATGTGTACTTTCTGAGTGGGTGGAGCCCTTCCATTTAAACACCTCTCGCAAATGCCACCCAGTGTCTGCATCAGGTTATGAAGTCGTCCTTTGTTTTGTGACTAAATAAAGCCAGTAGTTGAGGGACTTAGAAGGACTCTGTCACCAAAATCACTTACAGAATTTCCAGGCTTTATGTGCATAGCCCAGCCACAGCCTTTTATAATCTACGCCAAGTGTTCTTCTGACACATCAGCCTTTTCCGTTTATATAATTGTGAGTTAGTCCAGTGATGCTAATAGCAATTTCAGCTCCTGTGCTACCCTGGCCCCATTAGTATTAAACATCATTAAGCTACTGAAAAAAAAAAGTAAAAGTGATCATCCTTGTGCTTGCTAGAATATTCTAGGCCCCAAGGCACAGTGTTACATCACTTACTCTTTACATCATCTCGAGGTACCACTCTCCTTATTTCACAGATAAGTATCTTTCAACCCTGTTGCTTCAATGCTGTCACAGAAATTACAGAGCTGGAAAAGCCCATGAGAAAATGGTGCTAGCCTCTAGTCGCTAGGAATAAACCACAGTCACACACGGATGGCAGAGTGACTGCCTCGGTACCAGACTGTCCCAAGAGGGTGATGTTTTGACCAACCGGGTTGAATCTAAATGCACAACCACATTAAGTCAAAATGGTTCCTGGAAGTTCTGACTTCAACCTAACCCAAAGTTTCCTCTCACCGTTGCCTCTCACTTCGTCAGGTGGGAGTGCAGGTAACATTCTGTAAGTCTTCACCTGAAGACAATGTTTGTTCCTTATTTTCCTTTCTCTAAATAACTGTCAGATGTTGGGACTTATTTACGACACATTTTCCAGTACTCTTGTACTGCTGTCTGGAGCCCCACATGAACAACCCCAACATCATGCCTGGACAGCACTGACCGGAAGGACTGGCTGGGGCCAGGGTGTCTTTTGCAATGAAGCCACTGAGGATGTGAATCTAGTCACAGCTGTCTCCATTACAGGCGGTTCACTGAGGGATTCCACATGCTGGGTTTAACCCTTAATCCAAGAGGCTACAGTTGGAATGACTTTTCTTTTATTAAGTGGGAACCTTTACATAACTGAAGCTAAAAAAAAAAAATCAACCTATTTGTTTACTTACTTTGCTTTTTTTTTTTTTTTGGTTTTTTGAGACAGGGTTTCTCTGTGTAGCTTTGCGCCTTTCCTGGAACTCACTTGGTAGCCCAGGCTGGCCTCGAACTCACAGAGATCCGCCTGGCTCTGCCTCCCAAGTGCTGGGATTAAAGGCGTGCGCCACCAACACCCGGCTACTTACTTTGCTTTTGTGTGGATGTGTGATATATGGATGCGTTCTTTTCTGTATTTGTACATGCATGTGATTTGTGCAAATGTCTTTCTCAGTCACTCTCCACCTTTGAGTCAGGGTCTCTCGCTGAACCTAGAGCTCAGCCATTCCTTTAGGCTGGCTGACTGATAAGTTCCACACAGCTGTCTCTGTCCAGCTCTGGGCTTACAAATGTTCAGTTTCATGCTTAGCCTTTGCATGAGTGCTGGGGACCCGAATTCAGGTCCTAATGCACTTTACTGACAGAGCTACTTCTAGACCTCTATATTTTGGGTTTTGAGACAGGTTTTCACATAATCCAGACCAGCCTTGAACACACCATGTAGGTAAGGAAGCCCTTGCACTCCTGATCCTCATGCTTCTGCCTCCCAAGTGCAGGGATTAAAGGGGTGTGCCCCCATACCTAATTAGACAGCTTTTAAAAATCACACAGCAATGACTACTACCATGATCATCTAAAGGACGGCCACACCTGTTTACTAGCCTCCCGATTTATTGTCTTTGGATGCAGAAGCAATGCGGTGAGTAGCTAGGGAAGCAGTGGCCAAGCAACTGAGCATCAAGTCCTGACATGGCCACTCCACACCTGCAGCTCACCTTCTCTAGGCTCAGTCTTCTCATTTACAAAATGAGAAGAGTGATTTCCAATCTCGCACACAGTAGCTGTGAGAATGCAGCAGGATAATGAACATAGAGCTTACCTCGTGCCTGGTAATCAGCAATCAAGCATCTATCATTGTATTTTGCTAACTAGAATAATCTTGTTCTGAAGGCTATGTAGCTATGTACTTTATGAGGCTTCTGAATATTGGTGAAGTACATGAACAAAAACTGTTTGATACAATGCTCACCGAAAAGGCACGCTTGATGGACGGCACATTGCTGAATGCAATCACCACCGGCACAATGTCCAGGGCACTGAACTCCATGGCAGCCGTGGTGATGGACTGGATATCAGCCGACTGACCACTGCTGAAAAACGTGGCAATTTTCCTCACATGAGCCCCTGGAAGGGTTCGCTTGAAGACGTTCCTAGAGACAAACCTCATGGCTTTGCCAATATCCCTGCTGTCGGAGGATCTCTCATAAGGAAGAGCTTCGATTTCCCTGAGCAGCTGATCCTTCCTGTAGGTGTCTGAGAAGCGGATGAGGTGCCTGGTGTGAGAGTCATAGGATAGGATGGCAACACGGGCACCCACAGGGCAGCTGGTCTCCCTGACCTTGACATCCCTAACCAGGGAAGCCATCATCCCCTTCATCCGCTCAAAGTCCTGCTCTGTGACATCCCGGGACTGGTCCAGGACAAACACCAGCTCAGTTGGATGCACTGGGCACTCAGATTTTTCTGAAAGACAAAAAAAAAAAAAAATGCCTCTTATCATGCAGAATGTTTGCCTAAAAGCCTAAAAGCAATACATGGAAAGCAAAATCATTTTAAATGCTAACTATTCAAACATTTAAACATTAAATAATTAATAACCCAAATATTAAAGCATATAAAATATTAAATGTTTACATCTTGAATCATTAAAATTGCTGTTCTAAAAGCTGGCTATGCTCTCCTGAGATGAGCACAAAAGAAAACAGTCTAAAATCAACACGATTAGGGATTAAATCTGTAAGTTAATTACCCAGTTCCTTCTAAATACTAGAACCTTTTGGAAATATCCTTTACCCTACAGGAGCCAGCTCAAAGGTATAGTCTTCTGCATCTGCACTTTAATCATGTTAAAACACAAACTGTTTTCACTTACTGAGGAAAATAAAAACAAAGTGAAAAGGATTGTAAAGGAATAGCTGTGGAGACTCCTTATACAATTAAAAAAAACCCTGGAGGATAAAGGTCTAGGGATGTAGCTCAGTCAGCATGGTGTAACCTGACATGTACAAAGCCCTGGGTTTGAGCCTAAGCACCATATAAAACAGATATGGTAGCATATGCCTGTAATCCCACACTTGGGTGGTAGAGCCAGGAAGATCAGAAGTTTAAGGTCACTCTGAACCACAAAGCTTCACAGACCAAAGGAATGACTCCATGGCCAGCTATACTACATGTTGAAAGCAAACTCATCTGTCGCAGGGGAGATGGGACATAATTTATTAGCCTCTGAATCTAATTAGTGGGATGAGCATGTTTTTCAAAATCAAAGTAATGCTAATTTTATAATTAAAAGGTGACTCGTAACTAAATGTAGACTTGGTGCTTCTAGCTCTGTTTGGGTTGTTTTGTACAGGGTACAAAACCCAGCAGTATAATGCCAGTATAATTAGAGATGCAGGGAAGAAAAGATGAACAGTACTGTCTGAAAACACAGAAAAAGTTTCAGATTTCTAGGAAAAAACTATGTAAGGGCTAATTCGAAGTACAGCCCTGAAGCCAGCATGCTGTTTCCAGGAGCCCCAAGGACTCTGGAGAGCACACTCTGGTGGCTTCTGCCACCACAAAGCAGGTAACATCACTGCCTACTACCCAACATGCTGCCAACTCATCCTCTGGCCTTGTTAATAATTACAGCTTTTAATTTGAAACTTCTTCCTAATAAGCTGAGATCAGCCAGAGCCAAAGTCCACACACCCCAGCGAACTTCTAAAGTTAGAACAGCCACAGAGCAGCCCTTCCGAAGCCGTGGGGCCCCACATCGGATTTTACACTTCCACTGTCGTTATATTTTTATCCACTTATCCACAAGAAAACCTAAAACTCCGTGGCACAGTTAAAACTAGAAAAACAATTAGCTTTATATCCCCTCTTTCATGACTTGTGTCTTTCTTTACCTGCACTCAGTCCTTCCTTACTGCCTA
Source organism: Peromyscus nudipes (assembly GCA_902168325.1). Lineage (NCBI taxonomy): Eukaryota > Metazoa > Chordata > Mammalia > Rodentia > Cricetidae > Peromyscus > Peromyscus nudipes. The sequence goes on along the minus strand of CABHPH010145058.1, from coordinate 14,663 downwards.
ATACTGACCATTTATTGTTATCCTTCCTACACGTTATACTGTACCCATATGCACCTTTGTTTATCTACATATGACAGGAATATGATTTTCTGAGATTATGTAACCTCATTTAACATTGTAAGTCCATCTATTTTCTGCAAACTTTGTGATTTTCCTTGAGAGCTGAATTTTTGTCCATCATATGTATTAGACTGAAACCAGCTTGATGTAGCCTCTAGCTCCACCTTCATTTGTTTTTAACGTGCCAATCCCCACCCCTGTCCCCAGTGTATCACAGGGATACTGGGCTCTGTTGCTTCCTAGGGAATGTCTAGGTCTGTCCTGTTCCGAGGTGTTGGGATTTGAATCCCCCTGCCATGCACTTAGAAAATGGTGGCTTCTTTAGTTCTAACTTCAAGTTCACCCCTCCAGAGAGGATCCCTGGTCCAAACAGTATCCATCCCTGCCCCTGACACTATTCGGTTGCAGTGCAGCCTGGGCGTTATCTCAGATTCTGAATTCTTTCATTTGTTTTTTTTTTGTTCAGACTCTCCATGAAAATAGAAACGTGTAAGGTTGGGAATCCTGTCTGCTGCCAACTCTGTCCCCAGCAGAAAACAAGAGACTAGATCACAGGAGGCTTTGAATAAATCCTCGTTGAAGGAATGAATCAGCAGAGGGTAAAGACTGGTGAATTTATATAAGGGGATATATATATATATCAGGCTGATGATGGGCTTATACAAACATATCCTGTAATAAGCATTGGTAAAACACATAAAAAATGAGACTAAAAGATACTGAGCCAGGTTGGTAATTAACATTAAGCATGAGCTCTGGAAGTCTCAGCATTATCTCCACTGCACATTTCACTCACTCGTTATCTGACCCTACTTCCATTCTGCCCCTCTGCGTCTTAATCACTGAACTACACAGAGTACATGATGGGGGGGGGGGGGGGGGAGGAGAGGGGGGAGAGAAAGGGAGGGGCAGAGTGAGAAGAGAAACGAAGAGAGGGCAGGAGAGAGAAGATGAGAGAAAGAGGGAAGGGAGGAGGGAGGAATGGTATTTTTAAAAAAACAGGTAGGGAGGCACGCCGTTAGAATATTATTAACAACAAAAGGGCCTTCCAGTTGGTTGGGAAACAGCAGTGAAACTCAGCTATGGATGACGAGTCATTAGAGGCAAGGGTCTGCTCTGAGTGTGAGCAAAGGAAGCCCGGGTCCAAGTTCTAGCAGCTGGCAGGCAGCACGATGCTTGACCTCATCCTTCCTTAGAGCTTGAGTAAAGCATGCTGCAAATGACGATCACTCACCACGTCTGCCAGCTGAGGAGGGAGAACAAAAGAGTGGGTTATTAATTGGTGGGACAACAGGGTTCTAGACTGCATGGGGAAATCAGAGTAGTGGAACCCTGCCTGCCTGTGTGCAGAACTCAAAACTCAAGGCAACAGACAGTCTGGAGAGAATGCAACTGTGCCCTGCATCCTGGGATAGCGGGATTCCTTCCAGAGGGGAGGAGATAGGGGAGGCAGGACAATATAAACATAAATCAACACCCTGCAGCCAGCCACAGGAGGTGGAGACCCTCTGAGAGGGGACATGATATTGCAGGAGCTGAGCTCGATTTGGGAAGTTAGATGGTCCCAACCTCTCTTCATAATTTCTCATGTACAGATCTATAGATATCAACTATATATGTGCAAACATGTATGTGTCTTTTGTTCAATTTTCTTTTCTTTCTTTCTTTCTTTCTTTTTTTAGAGGGGTATAAGGGTGATGGGGATCAAGCTCAGGGCTTTTCTCACTTTCTCATGACCAGCTAAGGACTCTACCACTGTGTTACATCCCTTTCCTCTTCTGCAGTGCTGGGGATTGAACCAGGCTCTTGCCCAAGATAGTCAAGTGCTCCACCAATGACCTACATCCCAAGCTCAAATAAATACACATATATGCAGAGCTATACATGCATATACTTATGTACATATAAATTTGCATGTATATGTCTCTATGTACACATAGTACATGCCTGCATGGGTTGAGTTTCTCTTATCTAAAAGGCTGGAACTACTAGTGTTACTGATCTCAGATTTTTTTCCAGCGTGGGATATTTACACATGTACATAATGAGATCTCTTGGGAGCAGACCCAAGTCTCAAGACAAAACTCATTATGTTTCATATATGCTGATGTGTGTAAAGTGAAGGTGAGTATATACATTGCATTTAGTGTGCCCATGTTTTGACCACAGTTTGTCACATGAGGTGTAAACTTTTCCACTGGTGACATTATGTCAGCACTCAAAATGTTCGGGGATTTGGGAGGATCGCCCTATAAATGGACATGTTTGTGTATCATATAATTGAAAGTGATACACGTACTCTGAAAGAAAGAAATATTGGCTGGACCTGCAGTGCCTGGCTACAAGGCATGCATAGTTGTTTAAATTTCAAATAATTGAATGAAAAGTTTAGCTTCTAGATGACATTCTTCACGTTTTAGTGTCCAAAGCCACGTGTGACTGGCAGCTAGGCTGCTGAATGGTGCAGGGGGCCCTGCTACCATGGCAAATTGTTCAACTGGGCAGTGCTGCTTTGGGCCACCCATTCGCAGAGGTCCCATCCTCTGCAAGGCCAGGCCTGGGAGGAGTCCTGACTGTATTCACATGGTCATATGCTTTTATAAAAAGTACAGAAGTTTTTAACTCTTTAGTGTTCTAAGTCATACTCCTGAAATAATGTTGTATATTTTGGACCAGGTATACTGAATGGAACCCTCACACTTCGAAAGATCAGGCCCCACTCGTGGCTCTGCCACTCATGATTACTGTCCACTTGGCTCCCACGTCAGGAAAAAAAAAACTATTGTGCTAATTCAACCTCAAAACAGCCTATCTTTATGGACTCAAGGTACCGGTTTTGATTCCCACCAGCATTCCTTTCTGCTACTGAGAGGCAGAGTCCTGAGCAGCTTGGTTGAATGGTTTCTAGAGCCATTGAAATTCTCTGGCTCTGGGCCTGGGGAGATGGCTCAGTGGTTAAGAGCACTTGCTGCTCTTGCAGAGGACCTGGGTTTGCTTCCCAGTTATACAGTAACTCAAAACCATCTGTAACTCCAGTCTAGGGGATCTGATGCCCTCTTCTGGCTTCCATGGGCACTGCATGCATGTGTTGCACATACACTCAGGAGCACACACACATATAAACGTACAAACATTTGTTTTTTAAGTTCTGTGTCTATAGGAACAATGCCATCTATAAAAATGGTCTCTGCTTTATCTGTTTTTTCTCCCAAAATTGCCTTGAAGAAACTTTTAATGCCTCCTTTCAGTTGCTGTGTTCACTCAAAGAGCATTGTGCATATTTAAATGAACATTTGACACAATGAAGGTGTGTGTGAACACAGAATTGTAACATCAGTTGATATTTACAGTGCTAAGAATATACCCTGTTACAAGGATCTTAAATTCAAAGAGCTTTTTGCCAAATCTGAACACCTTTTTGCTTTTTGTATTTTTGAGAGAGAAAATTATCGGCAGAACAAGTGTTATTACGAATTTCACAAGCCAATCAATAATTCCAGTCAAGCTCATCTTTCCGGAAAGGAGCAATAGAGCAGAAACCAGAACTAGGGCTTCCCCCGACATCATCACAGCTGCCTCTTCCTACTACCAAACTCAGTCCTGTCAATTACCGTCTGACGTCAGCAATCATCTCCAACTCAGCTCAGTAGGACTCTTCTCTTCCCTGACCGACTTGACCATTGGGGAAGTTCTGACCTCAATCTTCCACAAGTTTAAAGCCTCCAGTGTATGTAACTACACAGCACTGGGAACGGGCTCCAACACACGCTCTGGTAGCCAGAGAGGGAGTTAATAGGTACCACCCCCTCCCTGTGGACTCAAAATTTACTCATGACATCTCTCAGGTGAAGAGACTGGTTGGTAAATTATATCTGTTCTGAGAGCCCAGTTCCCTAACTTCCTTCTAAGAAAGCTGATAGATCGTGAGTGCAGAGGGATATGTGTGTGGGGGGGGGGAGGGGGCGTTATTTTAAGGAGAGTACTTACGGCTGTGATCCCGCACATACTGAATGAGGTCACATGTCTGTGGTTCAAAGATAAAACACGGAGAATTAACCATATCTCTGGGTCATGAAGTTTATAAATAAAGTTAAAGGCATGCTCAGAGTACCGTGTGGGAATAGGAGGAGATACTTACGGAAAATGAAGCCAGTCCTCGGGCCCCTTTCATGCCCTAGGAAAGGAAACAAGCGAAACCTGTTTTATGGCTGCACACTTACACCTCGGTAGCCAGGATGTGCACCAACACTGCTCAGAGGAACCTTTGAAAAGGGCTTACTCCTGTGAAGTTAAAGGGAGCAGAGAACACAGGTAGGACACTCACTGCCCCTTGAAGAGAACACTGAGTGCACACAAGCCTCCAAGGTTACTTTTCCCAAGTCCTGGCAGAGAAGCCCAGAACATGACAGGGCTGCCCACAGAGCCTTGGAGCAGGCGTTTCAGTTCACAACTAGCAAAGACTGAGTCACCTGTTCCCAGATGCCTCTCCTGTGACTGAGTCTTGGAGTCTTCCACCCTATGGTGTATTTCCACCGTAAGCAGAGGTCAAAGCCAAGCCTAGACCATTCCTATCCATGGCTGATGAACAGAGGGGCTAGCCTCAAACACCTGAAAAGCTAATCTCAACATCTTCCCCAAATGAATATACACACATGTGTGTCTGGGTGGAGGGTGGAAAGAACAAAACTGGCTTAACTTCTTATTTCAATCCCATCCTGGAACAGGGAGAGTCTGGGTTCTCTCAAACAGAAACAACAAATGAAAAAATGCAATGGTGCCCCACCCAAACTCCCAGATGTGTTCCACAGGAGCACAACTTTAATCACACTTACTGCTCATTCTTCTGAATGCACACACCCACTTTATTCATTGATCACTTGCTAACGTAGGATGCAGACAGCAACTGGACCGAGAACCACACTCACTGATAAGAATATGAAATCTCAGGCTGCTGAGAGGGCTCAGTGGGTAAAGGTACCTGCAGCCAAGCTTGATGACCTGAGTTCATTCACCAGGACCCACACGTGCAAGGAGAGAACGGATTCCCAAAGTTGTTCTCTGACCTCCACAAGTATGCCATGGCATGTATCCCACCCCCAAATACATAACTCTATAAATGTAAAAGAAAGTATTTTGAAAGAGAAACCTCATTTTGGTCTGATTTTTCACTTTCTCCCTCCATTTCCTCCCTCCCAAGAGACATATTTAATTGGCCCCAAACTCTCCTTTGCTAGAACGCATGGGATAGTGGACACTGTGGCCAAGTAGCAGAGGAAGAAGGTACGTATGTGTGGAGAGGGGCATGCCCATGCACTGACCTCTAAGGGGCAAAGAGCTCACAGGGAATATTTCCTCTCACCTTCCGTCCAGGGGGTCCCGGCTCCCCAGAGGATCCTGGCTCTCCTGGAAGCCCCGCAGATACCTCAAAGCAGAATTAATTCACTTTGTAATCATATTTTATACATCATGTGAATGGTTTAAATTCAAACTTAAAATATTGACACTATTTCAAAAGTTGAACTCCCGAAGCAAAACCATCCATTTTCATCTTAGAAAATTTCTAAATTTCATCAATTTAGAAAATGGATAGATTTCTAAAATACTCAAAAGGGGGTCCCCAGCAACAATTTGTTCTTCAGATGTTACTTATGAGTGCTTTGCTACTTTTCTTGTTCTGGTGGTATTAAGATGTCTTTTTAAAAACTGATTTGTATCATACTTTTTCCTGATGCCTCAATTTTGGTTTTGTTTCTTTGATATAAGGTCTTCCTGTACAGCCCAGACTGGCCTCCAATTCACCATCCTCCTGCCTCTGTCTCTTGAACACTGGGATGACAGGTGTGTACTCCCATGCCTGGCTCTCTGCTACCTTTTAAATTTACATACATATATACAAGCATATTCATTAATACATATATACATACATATTTCTGTTACTAAATATTCTTATACACAAAATCACTTTTTTTGTGGCTTCATGGTATTTTACCGTGTGGAAATTCCGTGATTTATTTAATTGGTTCCTTGCTGTTGGCATTTAAGTTTGATGCTGTTAACAAGCAATACTATTATGAGGTTATATACAGAATTCTGATTATTATTGAACATTACTAAGACTAGGATTGTTGAGTCAAGGGAAAGTAGTTTTCTTAAGAACACGAAGGTAACTAAATTGAAACATATACACATACACACACACATGCATACACACACACACACACAATTGTGATCACATGCTAAGTCACAAAATCCATGGGAGGAAAACAACAAAACCAACCACACAAAAACAGCAACAACAAAACATTTAACAGTTGCTGGAAATGTCTGTAACGAAAAGGACATACAGCAAAAGTTATGACAGAAACAACTGTTGTCTTGTTTACTATATGTTAAGAAATTTTTCTATGCACATTTAGCAATACAGTTTGTCCCAGAAAAGGCTAGCATTTAGATTTCATTTAAGAAACGATATTGTTTTCTTCATTCAAAATGCCACTGGAGAAGAAGCTATAGAAATCTCCCAGGGTTAAAATCAACTCCCACTTCTCCAAAGGTTCCACATTTGGCTCCCAGCACCCATGTCAAGAGAGTCACAAACCTGCAATTCCAGCTCCAGGGGATCTGATGCCCTCTTCTGGCCTCTGCATGCACCTGCACTCATACGCATATATCCATTGACAGACACACATGCATGCACACACACACAATTTTTTAATGCTACAGGATTTATATCTTTTACAGTAATAAGTGAAGTTATCTAAAAACTAATTTATAAAAGCATGGCCCGTGGAGAAGTAAAGAATCATTACTGTCCCCCAGTGTCCAAATGATATTGACAGTATTGGAAAAAAACTTAATGTCCTCATTTTATTTAAGAGGTATGTTTATCTTCAAGAGAAAAAAGAGGCAGATTGAATACTTTTGTCCATCTCTAATATTTTAACAATAGATTTTAGAGTAAAAATGAATACTACAGGAAAAAGAGGAAGTCTCAGTGTTTTGGAGCCTGGAAATCGGCTAAGTGCTGTGTGAGATGGCTTGACAGATCTGAGGAATCTGAATCCTGAGCCAGCAGCAGGGAAATTGAGAACCAGTGTGTTCAGTATCACACATTCCCAGAAGGCCCAGGTGTTGTATGAATCTTAATTGATCTTATAATAAAAACCCAGAACCAGACCACTGTGGCCTTGAACTCACAGAAATCCAGACAGATCTCTGCCTCTGCCTCTCAAATGTTAGGATTAAAGGTGTGTGCCACCACTGCCTGACCTCTGTGGCTAACTCTGTGGCTGGCTCTGTCCTCTGATCTTCAGGCAAGTTTTAGTTCTCAGATTACAAATAATATGTCACCACACCCAGGCTTTGGAGGCCAGGTGCCTCAGAAGCAGAGGTGAAGAGACCAAATAAAGAGGGTTAGTGGGAAATCACCCTAAGAATTCCCCACTCTCCATTTTTGGCAGGTAGTTGGATACACTTTTCTCCACCAGCAAAAGAAAAACAAAGATAAAACAGGGATGGGACTCTGGGTAGAGCTGAGGACCGATGTTACCACACTGAACCAGGAAACCAAATGAAAATTTGCACACAGAGTGCGAGCCTCCAGCTCTCACTGTCCTTATGTCTTCTAGAAAACTGGCATCCAGAGCTGTGCTCTCCAGAAACGGGTAGAAGGCGTTTGAAGGGTTGTTAAGCACAGAGTCCCATCAGATCACTGTCCAGCGAATTTGTATCTGACAAACTCCAATCGTGTCCTCCAGCTTCCCAATTAGACCTTTTGTACTCGATTCTCAGTGTGAATACACAGCTCATTCTTGAGAGACAGGAGAGATAAAAGTCAAAACAGAAGAAAAAACTGTAGAAGGGAGACTCTTGAGCAAAGAGGACCTGAAAGCACTCATTTATATCCTCAGAGCGATAAGGAAAAAAAAATGCTTCAATCCTGAAACAAGAATAGTATACTATGGAAAAGGAACAGTCAGATTTTTACCAACAAAGGTGAAGTATGGGATATATATTAAAAATAAAATCAAGAAACCTTCTCAGAAAGGAGAGAAAAACATCAAGGAGGATGTTAAACAAATAAAATACAACAGGAAATAAACTAACGGACTATATTATTACACTGAATGATAGATACCTCAAAAATACAGAATAGAGAACACTAGAGGCAGGGGACACAAAAAAACAAAATAAGCATTTCCTAGAACCAAAGGACACACATTTCAAGGGTCAAGGGGCCTGCTTAATGCTCAGGAAAATGTTTAACAATGGACCATGTGCCAGATAACAAAATCCATGGCAGATTAAAATGCTGGGCGATCCAGTGGGGTTCCAGAGAGAAAACACTGGCATACAGGAATTTGAATGCCCTTGGACTTCCCAAAGAACAAGAGAAGCCAGAAATAACAGAAAACATAACTGCCTTCAAAATTCCAAGGAAGAAATTCCAGCCCAGAGCTGTACACTAGCCAAAATATCGACACATCTGGAGGTAATAAAAGTCCTTTCCAGATGCTGGTTGTATCATCAAATGTCCCTGTCAGTCATGCCCTCTTAGCAGCCTGTCAGGGTTTGCACATGAAATGACCTCTCACCCGACTTATGTTTGGAACTCTTGGTGTCCAGATGCTGGCCCTATTTGGGGAGGCTTTGGAAGCTTTAGGAAGTGGAGCTTAGCTGGAGGAAGCAAGTCACGCAAAGATATGCCTTAAAGCTTCAACTGGGTCCCCTGTCGGCTGCATTTTCCTGTTCCCCACCATTGTGGTGTTCTGCCCATGAGCCCCCAAACATGAACCGAATGACCACGGACTGAATCCTCTGACACTGGGAGCTAAAATAAACCTTCATTCTCTACAGTGATAAGAAATATGGTGAATACAAGGTTCCCGGCCGAGTGTTCCATGATGGGAAATCCAGGAGGGTGTGGGAAAGAGAGGGAGAGAGCTGACAGGGGTGGAGTGGAGGGGATCTCAGAGCCAGGTGCAGGGCAGCTGAAGAGTGGCAGCTCACACCAGGCAGCAGGGAAACCAGGTCAGGCTGTGCCTGCTGCATATGCAAACGTCTTCTGTGTGTAGATCAATGTCAGGTTAAGAGAAGGAAACCCCCAGCTTTATAGTGGGAAATAAGTTCATATCACCTAAAACTCAAACATCAAAAAGCAGGAATGCAAACAGACTGCCAATTCCAAAACAATCACTTGAGATGAAAGCCGCTTCTTGGAGACAAGGAAATAGGAGGAGGTGGAGAGAGGGTGGGACTGCCATTTTCTCTCGTGCTGGGTGGGGGTGAGGTGAGGGCCTCGGGTACATCAGGCAAGTGCTCTACCAGTGAGCCATGGTCAGTCTGGGGTCGCCTCTCTTTAAATTCATTTTTAAGATGACGGATAAAAGCCGTTTTAAAGTAAGGAAACTTAAGATGTCGTCTGACTCTTTAAGCAGGAGTGTCCATCAGGAGAGGTTTTGCCAACTCACAGGACAACAGTTTCTGGAGACATGCTGGTTGCTCTAATTAGGGAAGGAGGGTGGTAGTTGGAGTCCAGTGGAAGGCTCCAGGGATACAGTTGAACAGCCCACACGGCCCAGGGGCAGCCTCCCCAGTGAAGGCTATCCAGCCCCAGTTGGCAATAGTGGCCAGGCCCAAGATCCCTGCTTGAAACCTGTTTGAAGATTTTTTTTTGTTTTTTTTTTTTTCAATACACATACAAACATACATATATGCACAGCTGAAACAGGCTTATAGATTTTTTTTTTTTTTAAAAAAAAGAAAAACATCAAGGTAAAGATTCAGTGAATTCAAGCTGAGAACAGAGTAACTCCAAGAGACCTGAAAAAACATTCATAATTGAAGGCTGAATCTTTCCAGAGAAAACATTTGCTCTTCCAGGAGAAACCCTGGACATTTTCAATGTTTAAACTCCAATTTCAAATCCAAATATTACTCATGTCAAGGGGAGGGGGAGGAAGCAGTTGGAGCGGGAGAAACAAGAAGTTACAGCAGTCCAACACGGAGAACAAAGAAGGAACCAGAAAGCATCTCCAGAGGCCCAGACACCGAGCCTGCATGTCTCCCATCAGTCAAGTGCACTAAAAACCAGTGACTGTGCCATCATAGGGAGGGCCCCAACAAACGGCTGAACTTGTTAGCATGCTGCTGGTGTTCAAGCTACACCACTCCGTTAATAAGCCAAGGGAAATGATCCAGAGATGTTTCAATGCAGATGACATCTGGATTAATTTGAAAGTCTTTTCCAATTATTTTCCTAATTATATTCATCTTCATCATTGCCGAGGGCAGAGTGATAAAGACTTGCAAAACGAAAACACATACGAGGAAGAGAATTACAGCTGGAAGCAGCCACCGCCATCCCCACCCCTCGGGAGCAGCGTGGGGAAGAGGACATTCCTTGTTTTGAAGCCTTAAAACCTCCAAACATGGTCCCTATACATAAAGTTCCTCTTAGAGCATGTAGAGAAAAACTAGATCACAGTAAAGTTCACTGTGGAGACAAAGCAGGAAACTCTCAAGTGTGTGTTTCTGTATCAGGGTTTTTCTAAGACCTTGTCATGGACAGGGTCATAGATAGGTTTTTTTTTTTCCAATCACTAGGTTGTTCAGAAAGAGAAGAGGCAAATACTTTGAGAGACAGTTTGTTGTGGGAGATCTGTTTGAGTTGCTGCTCCGAGACAGCCAATGGAGTCAGACCTTGGTCAGAGGGTGGAGTCCACATTCAGCTGGCTGGAGTGGACCATAGAGTGTTCTGGCTGACTCAGAGGAAGCTAGAGGGACACACAGAAGGAATAAGGGAAGGTAGAGAAGAGAACAGGTGACTATTTCTCTGTCATTCTGTGATCTCTCAGGTTTATTTCCTAATATTTAACTCCTGAGTTTTATTTTGTAATAAAACAATAAAAGAAGTTGCAATAACAGTTGACCTAAGAGTGCCTCATCACAATAAAATCTCGATTAAACAAATCTAAACTCAATAAATGCAAGTGTTCCATCCTTTTTCTATTCCCCTCTTCCATTCTCTGGAGACGTGGGCTCACTATGTAGCCCAGGATAGCCTTGAACTTGAGATCCTTCTGTCTGTGTCTTCCTACTACTGATAAAAGGCATGGGCTACCAGCTCCGTTTCTAACCATCTGTAACCTGAGGCTCACTCCTGTGACACATGGTGGAGAGTTGTGTTCAGTTGACACAAAGCGTTGGGCAATACTCAACTCTCCCATCAACTTAGGAAGACTTTCGGTTGACACCCAGAAATCCCACAAAACACAGGAAACACCTGGTAAGCGAGGGGAGGACCTTATTAAAAGTAGTTCAACAAAAGCTTTGATAATAAAAGCAAGATGTTAATGGATATTAGTGTTCACCAAGTCTGCTAGGAAGACTGGATTAAACTGATCATACAAGAACCTGCTTTGGATCACAAAAATCCCTTTAAAAAATCTTATTTCCATGGTTAAGAATGATACACTGGCCACAGAATGGGTAAACTTGGTTGATAAAACAGTTCATTGCCTTCTTGGTGGCATTGGAAGATAAGTGTGAGGTCTATTTTTCATTCCACAAACAGAGCTTAATCCCAAATGCACACGTTTTCTAATTTTTTTTGTTTTTAAGACTAGGTAACACAGAAGAAGCTCTGCCAAAGTAGCTGGACTTAAGGGTTGAAGAGATGGCTCAGCTGATGAAGAGCTTGCTGTGCAAATTGAGGACCTGATTTAAATTCCAACACCCGTATAAAAGCTATGTACAGTGGTGCATACCTATAACACCAGAACCAGGAGGAGAGGCATGCTGTGGGATGGTCTGTATGTCAAACATGTTGCTTATTGGTCAATAAATAAAGCACTGATTGGCCAGTGGTCAGGCAGGAAGAAGTATAGGCGGGACAAGGAAGAGAGAATTCTGGGAAGTGGAAGGCTGAAGGGACACTGCCAGCCGCCACCATGACAAACAGCATGTGAAGATGCCGGTAAGCCACAAGCCATGTGGCAAGGTATAGATTTATAGAAATGGATTAATTTAAGATATAAGAACAGTTAGCAAGAAGCCTGCCACGGCCATACAGTTTGTAAGCAATATAAGTCTCTGTGTTTACTTGGTTGGGTCTGAGTGGCTGTGGGACTGGCGGGTGACAGAGATTTGTCCTGACTGTGGGCCCAGCAGGAAAACTCTAGCTACAGAGGCAGGCTACCCGGGCTTGCTGGCCAGTCAGTCTAGCTGAATTGGTAAGTATAAATTTCAGTGAGAGACCCTGACTTGAACGATAGGATGGAAGGGCTGGAGAGATGACTCAGCAGTGAACAGCACTTGCTGCTCTTGCTTAAGACCTGGATTTGATTCCCAAGCACCCACATGACAGCTCACAACCACATGGAATTCTAGTTCCAGGCGATCTGATGCCCACTTCTGGTCTCTATGGGCAACAGGCATGCATGAGTATGCTTAGATGCATGCAAGCAAACACTCACATCCTTTCAAAGTTTTTTTTTTTAATATTAAAAGAAAAAGATGGCGAGTGATTGAAAAAGACACCTAACATTGATATCTGGTTCCTATATGCACATATACATGAACATGTATCTGGCATGCGTGCATACACACTCATCATACATATGAACATCATCAATCAATCTCTGTCTTTCTCTGCCCAGACATATCCCCACATAGCAGCTGAAGTTATCCACTGGATAGCTTACCGTTTTGCCTCTGGCTCCCTTGGGACCAGCCTCTCCTGGATCCCCAGGATCCCCAGTTTCACCCTAAATAAATATATTAAAATTAAAAGAAGAATTATTATTGAAATCAAATACAGATGCCACAGAGGCACATCTATGTCTGTAAATTGACTCAGATGTCAAGTCATATACATGTTGCCTTGGGTTGCTCTCTCCATAGCACACCATGTCATCACTGGCCCAAGGGTCAGTCTTCCAGACCAGAACTCAGGCTCCGTGGAGAACTAAGCACTCCTTTTGTTTGATCTTCTGACCTTACCGCAGGACCTGACATTTACGGAGTTCAGTAAAATTTTCCAGAGGAATGAAAGCACCAAGGTGGAGGTTATCGTTGCTGACTAGTCACGTGACAGCGGTTTCTACAAACACACTGGGAAAACTCAAGCCAGGCAACATCTCATCATCTGGTTTATTTCTCTACATTTTACTTTCCTTTAAGCCAGCAGTTCTCAACCTGTGCATGGTGACCCCTTTGGGGGATTGAACGACCCTTTCACAGGGATGGCCTAAGACCATTAGAAAACACAGATATTTACAATTCATAACACTTATGAAGTAACAATGAAAATAATTTTGTGCTTGGGGTCATTATAGCACAAGGAACTGAATTAAAGAGTCACAGCTCTAGGAAGACTGAGAACCACTGCTTAATGAAGAAAATAGGGAAGGAGAATATTTGAGGAGAAAACGTTCAAAAAGATTATCTTTCTCCCTTTATAAATTAAAAAACTTAAAGTGGGATATTTTTAAAGTTCTTATATTCATAAACAAACAGATCATATTAAACTTGATAGAGCGACCTAACTCTTCCCTATGATACCCCACCCTGTGGTGGAATATTATTTCTCATTAACTGTCCTAAGATAGAGTCCCCAGCTCTGGACTGTGAAGGTCACGTACCTTTGGTCCACTCTCTCCAGGGAATCCTCCTTGTCCCTGCAATCGACAACAGAGGAAATCAATGCATACACACTTGGCTCAAGTAGATTTATATTGACTGTAATCTACCACCCTCTTTGTTTATGTCTGTGCATCAAGGAAGGACTGAACCCACTGGAAACTAGGCAGCACTATCGGAGAAACACATTCCAGTTTCTAAATTCGGTTACTCGTGGGTTACACAGGCAAGATGGCATGAAATTCGGTTACTCGTGGGTTACACTGTCAAGAGGACAGGCAGAAATATTTGAGGAGGAAGTGATCTGGAGAATTACAGAGGGCCTCAGTCTTATCTAAGCTTATGTTAAAGAAGAGAGGGTCACTTGGCCATGTGTCTCCGAGTGACAAGTAACCTTTCTCAAGTGGGTTTCGATGGAAAGGTTTAGGATGTCAACAGAATCCAGACCTGACCATTCATCTTACCTTCCTTTGGCCAAAGACTCACTGAAGAGCTTTCCTACCTGTAGTGGGTAGCCATTCCAGCTTTAACCTGGAAATACCACCCCTTTTGAGGCTTCGGTAACTGTCATGCCTACAAGGCGGAGTCGAGAGAGGACCCCTAAGACCTGAGATCCGGAGGAGGGAGCTTTCTTGGTTCCTGGACCCTGGACACTGGAGACCAGCTCCAGAGAACATTGCCGGACTGCACTACCTGACCTGACCCTGTAACCTATCCCTTCACTTGTAAGTTACCCCACAAAATAAACCTCCCTTTTAACTACCTGGAGTTGCCTTAATAATTTCACCAATACCTACCCTCATCTGATAATGAATGTTATGTTACCTAAAATAAAGTTTCTTCTCTTTTGTACATGCATGTGTGTGTGAAGGGATGCACACTCATGGGTGTGCCAGTAGAGACCAGGAGGATGTCATGTGTCTTCCTCTGTCACTCTCAACATCTTAGTTTTGAGACAGGGT
>CABHPH010145057.1:57452-77523 GCA_902168325.1 Peromyscus nudipes | reverse complement strand
TCTTTTGGAGGCATTTTCTACAGTCCCATCTTTTGGAGGCATTTTCTCAATTGAGGCTCCCTCCTCTCAGGCGACTATAGCTTGTGTCAAGTGAACATAAAACTAGCCAGCACAACATATGCTTATTCCTACTTTACAAAACATTGGAGAGCTGGACATTTGAAGGTTCTGCCATTGTTTTAAGTCTTTTAATATATCACTTACTGTAGCAGAATATGCAAGAACAGGCAATTTATGAACAGGCACTTGTTTGATTCATGGTTCTGAAGGCTGGGAAGTCCAGGATCATAGCCTGGTATCTGTCAGGGATTTTCATGGTGTGTCACCCATGATAGAGAAGGGCAGGAGTAGCAAAGGAGCCAAACTCACCCTTTTCACATGTGTGCATGCATGTGAAGGCCAGAGGTGACATCAGTGTCCTCAACTGCTCCCATCCTTAAAAAAGTATTTACTGGGAGATGGAGAGATGGCTCAGCAGTTAAGAGCTCTGGTTGTAGTGGACCTCGTTCAATTCCCAAGACCCACATAGAGACTCATAACTGCTTTTAACTCCAGTTCCACGGAGTTAGAGGGCACCAGGCACACATGTAGTACACATACATGCAAGTAAAACAACCCTACAAATGCAATATACTTTAAAATGTATTTATTATTGTACATGAGAGTGTGTGGCTTGAGTGTGCCCACACGTGCCACAGTGTGTGCAGAGATCCAAGGAAAACTTTCAGGAGTTGGCTCTTCTTTCACTGTTCTTGAGGCAGGGCCTCTCATGTCTTCCACACTGTACATATCCAGTTAGCCTACCCCTGGCTTCTGGGAGATCCTGTCTCTGCCTCTCGTCTTGCAGTGGGAGGGCAGGGATTACAGATGTGTACCACGACATCCAGGATCAAACTGAGATGTCAGGCTCGTGGCACACTTCCATATGCTGAGTATCTTTCTGCCTCCACCTTAAGTGTTTTGTTGTTTCCAAGACAGGGTCTCACTATATAGCTCTCGATGGCCTTGACCTCAGTGTGTATACCAGGCTGTCCTTGAATGCAGAGACCCACCTGCCCATGCCTCGAGTGCTGGGATAAAGGTTTACAGCACCATACACACCTATCTTAGTTTCGAGGCAGAATCTTACTGAGTCTGCATTTATCAATTTGGCTAGGGAGGCTGGCCAATGAACTTGAGGGATCTTCCTGCCTCAACTCCATCCTATAGTTACAGATGCATGCCAACAAGTCCAGCTTTTATGTGGGTGCTGGGAATTCAAACTCAGGTCCTCATGCTTGCACAGCTCTTCCCAGCAATGCCACTGAGACCCCCCCCCCACCAATACACACCTTGTTTTTTGTTTTGAGAGAGAGTCTCAGCTTTGTCTGTCCTAAAACTCACTATATAAACCAGGCTGGTCTTGAACTCAGAGATCCAACTTGCCTCTGCTTGCAGAGTGCTGGGATTACAGGTGTGCACCACCATGGTTGGCCCAAAAACCTTGTTTTTGCTAAGTAACCCAGTCCCATTATAATGACATTAACCCAATCCTAAGGCAAGGCTCTCATGACTAACTGCACCACCCCTTATGAGGCCTGCTTCCAACAATATGGCCTTATGGATGTGGTTCCCGTATGTGAACTTTAGGAGACATACTCAATCCAGAGCACCCATATAATTTCCCTGTAGTGGAATAGCCTGGGCCTTTGGAATCCTTTGAATGAATACAGTTTTTCAAACTGTGACTTAATCTCTAAGCCTCATGTGGATGCCACACACACAAACACAGCACAGGCCTGCTTCCCAGTTAGCCTCTCTGCAGCACTGACGTAGTCTGTCTCACCTGGACCTTTTATGCCGCTCCAGGTAGCGTCTTATTTTCTTCTACTGGGAACCATCTTCCCATAACACTACTTTCTTTCCCAAAATATGGTCGTGTCTGTCCGTGTCGTGTCGTGTCGTCGTCCCCCCACCCCCTCCTCCGGGCAAGACAGGGTTTCTCTGTGTAGCTTTGGAGCCTGTCCTGGAACTCACTCTGTAGCCCAGGCTGGCCTCGAACTCACAGAGATCCCCCTGCCTCTGCCTCCCGAGTGCTGGGATTAAGGGCACATACCACCATTGGAAAGAGATTCTGAGGATAATGGGAAGCAAGATCGAGAATTTATCTCAGGATGAGAAGGACTTATTGTCCTGCCATTCTGTCATTGCCCATCCATAGCCTGGTTAGGAAAGGTCTCTCAGGAAGACAACAGATGTCCAAGGTCCTTCAGAATCGTTCAGTGATTAATATGCAGCTGTTAAAACGGCTTTGGAGTTGACTTTGGCAAACAAACTGTTACTTCAAGAAACAAGACTATGGCTTGAATAATCAGGACTTGGAAATGCCTGGAAAATCAGACCATATGTTTTTTTTTTTTTTTTTTTTTTTTTTGGTTTTTCGAGACAGGGTTTCTCTGTGTAGCTTTACGCCTTTCCTGGAGCTCACTTGGTAGCCCAGGCTGGCCTTGAACTCACAGAGATCCGCCTGGCTCTGCCTCCCAAGTGCTGGGATTAAAGGCGTGCGCCACCAACGCCCGGCCCCAGACCATATGTTTTACATCTCAGAATTAATGCTATGGGTCTTTTTTATTTTTTAAGGACCGGAAACTAGAACAGCTAGGTGTTTTCTCAACTTTATTATGGAACAGAGGAGATAAACCAGAGTATTTGTCCTTAAGCAAAAATGATCGACCCTGTGTAGGATACTAAATGAAATTGTAAGGTTGACTGTTCACGCCTCCACACCACTTCTGCTCACTGGTACCTAGAAAGGGCCTCTAGGCCACGGCTGTGGAGACTGCTTGTGGGTCAGCGTCTTGCAGGCTTGGGCATTATGTAAACTTTCACAGGCTTACTGAAGGGAATGGTGCCCTCGATGCTGGTTTCCAGCTGTGGTGACATCTCACCACCCTCTATCCATGGAGATTTTGGAATGCGTGCACCGGAGTTGTAGGCCAGCAACAGCCTCACTTCCACCTGGCATGGCTCTGGAAAAACAAAAACAAGACAAGAAATCCTCCATCACTGGGCAACTTCCAGGAAGAAGCTGGGTGGGGTTACACACAACTTTAATCCCAGCACCCTGGAGGCAGAGGCAAGCAAATCTCTCTTTGACTTTGAGGCCAGCCTAATCAACATAGTGAGTTCCAGCTGGGACAACCAGAGCTGCATAGTGAGACACTGTCTTTTCCTGTGTCTGCATCCCTCTTTATCCTCAAATACAAACAACAGTGTGCTAGCCTGAATCCTGTGAGCCGACCCTGAGGCTGCAGATGTAATGCCACGGCCTCCATGCTACGTGCGAGTTTCTTGCAGCTCAAGGCCACAGCAATTGAGACCACCTGAGAGGAACCTGAAAGGGGCCACAGCGGCTGTGGCTTTTCTCAACCTAGACTAGCAGTTCAGTGTTAGGACTCTGGGCTGTGTGCATCTGAGACTTGACTTTTTTAGTGGAGACGAAAGCTTCAAGGTAGAAAACAGTTCTGGCAAAAATCTGTTACCAGTGGAAAGGAACATGTTTCAGGGACCTAAAATATCAGAATCCGTTTGATTCTTTCATAAATTACACTGCAGATCCACTGCCTGTCTGTGGCAGCCCTAATGAGAGTAAACAAACCCCCCAGGAGCTGTTGGCTGTTTCGGTTGACTTGCAATGGAGTATAGGACATGCTCTAATTGAGTCTAAACGTACTGAGGAAAGAATGCAGGAAGGCTCTGGAATGGAATACCCACTCTGTGCCAAACACAAAACCCCAGGAGTTCTTTCCTGCCACACCATGAAAAAAAGAATCACGATCTTGAAAAACGTCCAGGAGCTCAGATAGTTCTAAGTGGCTGCCCAAATCCACCCTGTGAGAAACTGAGCTCAGTTCGGTCTTCCGTTAACCACATGGCTTCCACACAAAGGAGAGGGAGAGAAGTTCAGAAGGACATTCTAGCAATTGCAAAGCACAGAACAGAACAAGCTTGGGTGAGCTCTACTTTGGTGCAAGAGCTAAAGATCAGCTTCTGGCTAAAAGTTCAGAGGGTAAGAATGAGCTGGATGGTTCAGCATCAAATCGGACAAAGGCTCCAGGACTCCTAATGCCTCACCAACTCTATTTCTGGTCTCTCAGCGTCAGAGCAAAGGCTAGATTGCTATCCTCCAGGCAGCCAAGGCCAGAGCATCCAGGCCCACTGAGTTCAGCATGAGCACTAAGTGCAGCCTCACAGCTCCAGCCATGTAGCGTACACACACCCACACCACGGGGCCTGACACAGCCCGGAGTGTAGTAATGACACAAGCACTCTTCCAATACCAGACTTCCAGAACAATCTCCCCTTGGAGTGGAGCCAGGCAAGCCCAGCAGCATCCGCTTTCTCATCACACTCCTAGACCATTCCAGTCAACATTCACAGCACTTCAAGGAGCCAAATCCTGGGCAAGTCAGAGGAGGGCATATAGTCATTCTGCCTTCCCTCATCAGCATCTGATAGGAACGGCAATTCAAGCTAATGCCATAGGAGAGGAGAGGGAAGAGAAAGCAAAAGAGAGGCAATGGAGGGGAGGAGATAAAGTCACCCGAGACAAATCCTACAATATATCCATTCATTTTGCCTAGAAGAATGGTTCCCATCTTAAAGAAAAATGAGTTGGAGATGTTAAGTAAGTTCTTCAGGATCACACAGTAAAGGAAAGATCTAAAACCCAGACTGCGAGACTTAGCTCTCTATAAGGTAGCATCCTGCCTCCCAAAGCAGCTAAGGTCCCCACAAATTCTGGCCCCCACTTCCTGTGTTAGGGAGAAGGATCAAGAGATTTCAGTGTAAGACCATATTTTACTTACTTGTCCCAGACTAGAGGGGAACATGAATGGGGAAAAAGAGGGGTGGGCAGGGGATCCCGGACATTCAGATGTCTAAGTGCCAGACCTGGGCTCAGTGACAAAGGACTTGCCTAGCTTGTCCAAGATCCTGGGTTCTATCCCTAGCACCACCACCAAAAAAAAAAAAAAGAAAAAAAAAAGCCTCATGCCCATTTCAGAACCTCAAAATAACCTATTCTGTCTTATTATTCGTCTAGTGCCTAGCACGTATCAGGTACTGTGGACACAGGCAGTAGTGGTGGAGACAAGCATGTTCCCTACCACAAAACTTATTTCAGATGGGAGAAAACATCATGTAAACAATTGAGAAAACATCTGACACGAATAAGTGCTACACAAAGCATTAGAGATGAACAACAGTAACTAGGGACTGAGTTCTCAGGGGACAAATCAGTGAGTTATAGCTCTCCAAGCGATACTGTACTACAGTGTGTCTTTCTTAGTGTCCGTCATTTTTGAATCAAACAATTTAGGTGGGTTGGGAGTGTAGCTCAGCAGTAGAATGCCCACCTATAATGTAGAAGCCTGGGATTGGATCCCTAGCTATACATGCACACACACAAAATAGTGCAAAAACGTACCACAAAGATACAGAATGAAGGACACTCAGGGAAGCAGATCCTGGGTACCCTGAGATAACTGGTCCTATGTCACAAAAAGGCCAAAGGGGCTATCCTGACTTCCTCTTTATGAAAACTTCGTAGTCATCATATGCATCTACTATGTCTGACAGAAGGAAACCTTTGATGGCACTAGTTTGTCATGGATGTTAGTACTTTGTGTGTGCACTAGTGTATGTGTATGTGTGTGCACAAGTGGGAGCCAGAGGTTGATAGCACTGCCCTCTTTAATTGCTTGCTTTTTTTTCTTTCAGAGTTAAAAAAAAATTAAGCTGGGTACGGGGGTGCACACCTTTAATCTCAGTACTTGGGAGGCAGAAGCAGGTGGATCTCTGAGTTTGAGGCCAGCCTGGTCTACAGAGTGAGTTCCAGGACAGCCAGGGGTACACAGAGAAACCCTGTCTTGAAAAAAAATAATAAATTAAAAAAAATTTTTTTTCTAAGTGTATGACTCTTTTGACTGTCTGTCTGTGTACCACTTGTGCACCTGCTGTACATACAGCTAGAAGAGGGCATCACATCTCCTGGAACTGGAGCTACAGACAGCTGTGACCCACCGTGTGGGTGCTGGGAATTAATCCAGGTCCTCTGAAGGAACAGCCAGTGCTCTGAAGCACTGAGCCCTCTCTCTGAGCCCTCCACCTTATTTTTTGCAGTCTCTGAACCTAGAGCTCATCAAAATGGCCAGACTGCCTGGCCAACAAGCCTCAAGGACCCCCGTATTCACTGCCCTTGCACTGGGGCTGTGGGTGTTATTGCTGCCCCTGGCTGTTACGTGGGTGCTGGGGATCTGAACTCAGGTCCTCATGCGCGCATGGCAAACACTTTACCAGCTGAGCCATGTGCCCAGCCCCTTTGCAGGTATTTCAAAACACAAAACAAAAGACAGTATAAAATAATAAAATTATAGAAAGTATTTCCCTATTAATACAACCAAACTGGTGGCAGTATTACCTTTCCTAGTAACAGTCATGTTCCTAAGTCATCCCCAGTGATTTAGGAAACACCACTGTGGCCAACTGTGTCGGGTATCTTAGAATCTGCAGATTGAGATTTTCCTTGAGTTTTCCAAGAAGCACTATGGGCGTGAAATGTAAAGTCTTATGCATCTGTATTCTCCCATTTTATTCTTACAGGTGAATATAATGTGTGTGTGCACGCTCGCATACAGACATAAGCTATCCAGGTTCAGTTCTAAGTCTATAAAAACAAACTGTGTTAGCCCCAAACAGTTCATGGGTATGGGACGGACAGTTACTTTTCATTTGATTTGTTTCAACAGAATAAGATGGACTGATCATACACAAAGAGATAATGATTTATAATATTTGTTAAGAAACATGAAACTTTAATACCCAGAATAATCCTCGCTCATTTATAGGTTGAGAATTATTATCTTCGTTTTGGAAGTGAAGAAGAAGACTCAAGAGGGACTTCCTCAAGAACAAATGGTGTGTCCGAGGCACAGTTAGAACAAGAAAGTAAGGCTCCTCATGTGCAGCCCAGTCTATTTCCAGGAGACTTGCACTCTATAATCTCCCGTGTGTCCTCTAACAGAATTTTGTTCCTTGTGCAATCAGAAAATTAGTCCAAACATATTAATGTTTGAGCTTATGAATCCTTACTTAAGAGAGATCAAGTTCAATCAGGGTATGGTGGCACATGCCTTTAATCCCAGTGCTCGAGAGGCAGAGGCAGGCAGAGTTGGAGGCCAGCCTGGTCTACACAGAGAGTTCTGGGCCAGCCAGGGCTGCCCTCAAACAAACAAATAAGCAAACTAAAAAAGCAAATCATAATGAGAAGATACTAAGATTAATGGAGAGATATTTCCTGCGCACCCACCCACTGACTCTTACCTGTCCAGGCAGTATGGGAGAGGTACACCTGAGTGATGAGACGGTGCCGCCCTGGGCCAGGGTTCCGAAAGTCTGCTGGCTTGGGGTGGATCATCTGGGCCTGGCCATCTGGATACAAGACCTAAAATATGACAGAAATGGGGCAACAGAAGAGGGAGGAGCTAAGAAAATAATGATGACATTTACTGTGAACCCAAAGTCAGTAGTAGAAAGGTGACCCTAGCCATCATAAAGAACTGTTTCTTAAAGGGGAACACACACTGGGCAGGGGTGGTGCACTTGGGAAGCAGAGGCACGAGGCCAGCCTGGTCTACAGAGTAAATTCCAGGACATCCAGGGCTACACAGAGAAGCCCTGTCTCGAAAAACCTAAGGAAAAAAAGGTGTGTGTGTGTGTGTACGTACTCAATACTAGAAGAAGCAGTGTCCTGTAAATATCTCTTAAATCCCTGGTAAATAAATGATAGGAATAGTGTCTCTGTTACTAGGTAACAGTTAATAATTCTAACTGTGGAAACTCTCCCAAGCACCCCATTAGAATGACGTCCCTCCTTAGCTCTGAAACATATCAGGGCCCAGTAGTCAACCCTCATCTGACAGTACGAAAGCAATTTCTGTAATTGCTTCTGTACTAAATTTCTATCAGATAGGAAAGCAGTTATCTGACTATTACTACAAACAGAGTACTAAAAGAAGGATGTGTTGAAATCATTAGCCAGGTCTTCGCATCTCGCCAATGGGCACAGAATTCTTTCCTCAACAACTTGAGGGCCTCCAGCTACCTGCGTAGAGAGCCTATCACATGACACAGGGTACCAGCAGACTAGAGAACAAATAAAGCTGACACTAGGAGCAGACTGGACCAGCTCTGTGTAAACACTCAGGAATCAGATCATCCTTTCAACTCCGAAATTCAGGGAAGGATGGCTCTTATCCACTTGCTCAAATCTTTCATCTCTCCACATATCTTGGGTCCTCTCAAGGATTGACAGATCTATTTTATTTTTCTCTTTCTTTCTCTCTGCTCTGATTCTTGTTTTGCTGTTTGGGTATGTGTGTGTATGGGGAGGGGGGTAGTAATATCCCAGGAGGTCAGAGGACACACTCCATCTTATTTTTTTTTTTCCAGACGATGTTTCTCTGTGCAGCTTTGCAGTCTGTCCTAGAACTGGCTCTGTAGACCAGGCTGGCCTTGAACTCATAGAGATCCACTTGCCTCTGTCTCCAGAATGCTGGGATTAAAGGTGTGTGCCACCACTGCCTGGCTCTCCATCTTATTTTTAAGGCATTTTGGCTAGACTGACTGGACAATGAGCTCTCAGGAATCCACCTATCTCCACACCCACCCACCTAAACTCGTGTTACAAGAATGTGTGGCCTAGATTTTTATGTTCTATTGACTTGAAGCTTTTTGCTCACTAAGTCATCTTTGTTAATGTTTTGAGATACTGTAGTGATATACTGTGTACCCCAATAAACTTGCCTGAGGATCAGAAGACAGAGACAGCCACTAGATTAGACATACAGCCAGCTAGTGGTAGCACACACCTTTAATCCCAGCACTTGAGATCTCATGCCTTTAATCCCAGGAAGTAATATGGCAGGGCAGAGAAAGGTATATAAGGTGTAAGGAAACAGGAAATCACTCTCTTGAGGCTGAGGATTTCGTAGAGGTAAGAACTAGTGTCTGGCTGTTCTACTTCTCTGATCTTTCAGCTTTCACCCTGATATCTGGATCTGGGTTTTTTATTAAAAGACCATCTAAGATTCGAACAAGATACAGTCTTGGCTATGTTGCTAAATAGCCTCAACTAGCCTTAAACTTGTATATTGAAAGCTTAGTCTATAAAGTAATGTTCAGAAGTAGGGTTTTGGGAATACGACTGGGTCATTAGGACTCTGATCTAATCAAGGCATCAAACCCCTGAGAGATTCGCTATTTCATGTATTTTGGGGGGAGGTAGAGAAATTAGGTCACTGGGGGCCTGTCATGTCTCCAATCCCTCCTCCCTCCCAGCTTCCTACATGCCATGAGGTGCACAGCTTTGTTCCACCATGTTCTTCTTGCTATGACGCTGCAGCTTCACCTGAGGCCGACAGCACTGGAGCCAGGCAACTGTAGACTGAAACCTTTGAAACTGTAGGCTAAATCAAGTCTTTCCATCTCAAGTTGTTTTTCTCCAGTATTTGGAAAATAATAACAATTAGAAGCTGCTTCTCTTCTATTTTGCTTCTAGCCTCTATGGCCACATCCTAGAACAGAAGGAAGCTATAGGTGCCCTAGCTTCCAGAATTCTGTTATCTTTAACAGCTCAGTGGGTTCATTTAAAAGAAGAGGAGGAGAAGTTCGGAGGATAATGGAGTGTGTGTCTAGGAGGAGCTGGAATAGGGGAATGCACTGAAATAACCAAAAATAATTAAGGGGGAGGGCTACAGACAAAGTTCAGGTGGCAGAGTGCTTGCCTAGCGTCTAGGAAACACGGGGCCAAGCAGCATTATGTTCACAATGCCAGCGCTTGAGTGGAAATGGGAAGATGGGAAGTTCAAGGTTATCTAGATACCACAGCAAGCTGGAGGCAATCCTGGTCTATGACATTCTGTATTAAAAGTGTGTGTGGGGTAGGGGTAAGGAAGGAGAAAAAAGAGAGGGACAAAGCAACAGAATGCCCAACTGTTCTCAGCAAAGCTGCCCTCGGTCGAAGTCTTGACTCTGCTGTCAACCGGCTGCTGGAAGTGTTCCTTCAGGAGTAGGTCAGGGAAAGAAAATGGCCGGCCCGAATTATATTCTCAATTTCAGAATATCTGAAACATGTATTTCCTCTCCAGTAGATAAAACGCAGCAACCCAGACCAGTCTAACAAAAGCATTCCTCAAGTTCCTGCTTTCAAAATTAAACATCACAATGGGCATGGTGGCGCACGCCTTTGGTCCCATCGCTTGGGAGGCAGAGGCAGGCAGATTTCTGTGTATTTGAGGCCAGCCCAGGTGGGTCTACATAGCAAGTTCCAGGGCAGCCAGGACTATAGAGAGCCTCTGTCTTAAAATACCAAATACCAAAACAAAACAAAAACAAACAAACAAACAAAAAAACCCAAGACACCCATAGTTTTAACAGAGATTATAACCCCTATGAAGTCTCTGAGGCATCCACCTCTGTTCTGTTCCCAGCACAGATGAGGTATTCCAAGTACGGTAGCTGGACTTTAAAACTGCTACTGCTGTCCCATGACAGGGCAGAAAGGGTCCCCACTGCATCCCATACAGTCATGTGTTATAGAATATTATTTTATTTTATATTATTTTAAGATGTGTTACATTTGTTTATGCTGTGGAACATTTGTTTAATGATGCAAAGATGTGTTGCATTCTTTTATGCTGCAATTGTTTAACTCTGTGAAGCTGTGTTACTTTGCCCGTCTAAAACACCTGATTGGTCTAATAAAGAGCTGAATGGCCAGTAGTTAGGCAGGAGAAAGGATAGGTGGGGCTGGCAGGCAGAGAGAATATACAGAAGGAGTAATCTAGGAGAAGACCAAGGAGCAAGAAAAGGAGAAAGAGAGGAGGACATCAGGGTCCAACCAGCTACAGAGTAAGAAAGAAAGGTATTAAAAAAAAAAAAAAAAAAAGGCATGGGGCTAGAGAGATGGCTCAGTGGTTAAGAGCACTGGCTGTTCTTCCAGAGGACCTGGGTTCAATTCCCATCACTCACATGGCAGCTCATAACTGCCTGTACCTCAGTTTCAGGGGATCCAACACCTACACAGACAAAATACAAATGTGCACAAAATAAAAAAAAAAAATAAATTATTTAAAAAAAAAAAAGCTGGCTAGAAACAGGCCGAGCTAAGGCTGGGCACTCATAAGAATAAAACTGTGTGTATTTATTTGAGAGCTAGGTGGCAGGCCCCCAAAGAGCCAGAGTAAAAAACCAACAACAGTCATGCATTTGCCTGGGAAGGCAGCAGAGGTGTTTCAGAGTGGACTTTTTGTTTTTCAGGGTAGTTTAGCAGATGACCTGTGAAGGATCTGCCTGCAATTGTTTATGCTTAATTGAATAGAGAGCTTTTTTCAGAGTTAACCCAACAGCCGTCTTCATTGGACTCACACTGCACACTGAGTTTACCTGTTACGCACGCTTAAAAGGAATACTAGCAACGCCAAGCTCAGTCTCAGGATTCTGACTTAACTGTATAGACTGAATGAGGACTGTTGTCAGTTTCTGAGAAACTGCAAGTCCAGCTAGGACGGGTAACCTTAAAGCACCAAGAAGCAGGCAAGTTACAACTGTGTACTCGCTCGCTCGCACGCTCTCTGCGGGGATGATCTGTGACAACATTGTACTCGCTCGCTCGCTCGCACGTTCTCTGCGGGGATGATCTGTGACAACTGTGTACTCGCTCGCACGTCCTCTGCGGGGTGGTCTGTGACAGCTCCTGCTGGGCAGCCAGTCGGGGCTGTGCCCGCTGCGCCCGCTGCAGACTGGCCTCTCTCGTCCACTGACTACCTGCGCTGCCAGTGCTCACTCTGCTTCCCTCACCCTTTCTCCTCAGTGCCTCCCTCTTTGCTGTTAAACGTTCTTTCAGGCTGGACCCACGTCAGCACCTCTCCAGAACCTTCCTCTCTCTGCCCTTCACCACAGTATACTTAACTGTGCGTGCCAAAGCACTGACCTTCACTTCTAACTGCCTGTCCCTTTATCCGACTCCCAGCGAAACTGAGCACACCAGACAGACTGAGCTCACCCATCTCAGCACTCAGCATGCGTGCTGAAGCAAGCCGACGTGCACGAATGGGTGCAGGAGCGGTGGAGAGGAGGACGGAGCTGGACTGTGGGCTCAGCTTAGGCTTCACCACACCGGTGTCTCATGTGATCCTAGCTTATCTAACTTTGGAGAAAAGATGTCCTTGTGATGCCACCTGACCAACCAACAGAACTTGTTTATTACAGTTGATGAATTCAGTGTGTGTGTGTGTGTGTGTGTGTGTGTGCGTGTGCGCGTGTGCTGAGAAAGGATTAAATCTCAAGTCTACATTGTACAACAGACAGGCAGTGTCAGTCCTGTCACTTAGTAAACCTTCCTGGACTCTGAGGACATTACATACACTCCATGCTAATGTCTTCTCTTCCCATCTTCAGGTGTAGAACCTGAGGTTTAGAGTTTCATTTGGTCAACAGCAGTCGGCCTTCAAGCCCAGGCTCTCGCCATGGAGCATCTTTTCATCTCTTTTTAGTTTTGGTTCCTTAAGTAGGTTACAAAAGTACCAAAGTTAAGTGTTTCAACACAGTGCCAGTGTAAAACCCCTCAGGAGCCCAAACCTAACACACCTGGACCTTTACACTGTTCTGAGGGTCTTGCACATGTTCCAGGGTTGCATCCACATCCAAGGCTACCACCAACCCAGATGTAAACCGCAAAGGGTTGTCCGACTCGCCTGCTGGCTCAATGATTGTGGCTGAGGCTTTGTGGATCTGTAAACAACAAGAAAGTATGCTGATTTCTAGGCCAGTGAGATAGCTCAGTGAGGATGGGCCTACCACCATGGCTGATAACCCGAGTTTGATCCCTTGGACCCACCCATGTGCTGTGGCACCCCTCCCCCCATGAATACATGTAATAAAAACAGTCAGAGGAAGGACCCTAGCTTACTTGATCCCTGGAGTAAATGGTTTTGTAAGTATCTGGACAGATTTGGCAGACGGACGCCATGGACTCTGACCTGCTCTGGAAGCGGGAGATGGAGGAAGGTACTCTGCCGCAGCATTGTCTGTAGAATTTTGATCACTTCTACCGGTTTAGATGCCATGAGTCGGGGCATGAGATCAAGAAGCTTGTCCACAAAGCTGTCTTGGAGGTGGGGCAAATCGGCAATGAAACACCTGCATGTACACACAGAAGCAACTGACTATCCACTCATTCACCGCAGTTAAGCTAAGCCTGTACTTCTGCCAAGCCCTGAAGCAGGAAGAGTACTGAAGTGGGAAGAGCTTGGGAATCATGTCTGAAATTGACAGGGACACAGATCAGTGTGGAACAGCAACATGATCAGCCGAAGAGCCACAGCTGAGACGGAGAGACAGCTCAGTCAATAACTCCCTTGCCTTGCAGTCATGAGGACTGAATTGAACCCCCAGAATCCATGAAAAAAGCCGGGAGCAGTAGCATGAGCCTGTATCCCAGCACTGGGAAGGCAGAGGGTCCCTGGGGCTTCCTGGCCAGCCGCTCAAACTCATCAGCAAACTCCAGATTTAGCCAGTGCCCCTGCTTCAATAAATAAGGTGGAAAGTGTTAATGAAAACACTACATCTGGCACATACAAAACATGTGTAAACATGTAACCATAGACACATAGACACACAGACACACACACAAGATTTTGGTTTTTTGTTTGTTTTAAGAGCCTGTTTCATTGGGTGTGATGGCTCATACCTATAATCTCAGAATTTGGGAGGCTGAAGCAGGAGGGTTATTGTGTGAGTTCAAGGCTAGCCTGGGCTATAGTTTGAGACTCTGTCTCAAAACAAACAGAAAGAAGAAAGAATAACCATAAATGTGAGACATATACCTGAGTGTTTTACATGGCCATATTTAATCATTCCACTATTAGGATTATCATTTTCTTCTTATAGATTCATTAATTGGACAAATATTTTTTTAGAAGGACCCATCAAGTGCCAGGTACTATTGTAGGTCTGAGGAACATAATAATAAGCAAGAGAACAGAACTGTTTTTTTGTTTGTTTGTTTTTGGTTTTCAGAGACAGGGTTTCTCTGTGTAGTTTTAGTTCCTGTCCTGGATCTCGCTCTGTAGACCAGGCTGGCCTCGAACTCACAGAGATCTGCCTGGCTCTGCCTCCCAAGTGCTGGAATTAAAGGCATGCACCACCACCACCTGCCCACAGAACTGGGTTTTTTGTCTACCCATATGT
Source organism: Peromyscus nudipes (assembly GCA_902168325.1). NCBI lineage: Eukaryota > Metazoa > Chordata > Mammalia > Rodentia > Cricetidae > Peromyscus > Peromyscus nudipes. The sequence continues at coordinate 63,234 of CABHPH010145057.1, read as the reverse complement.
AGTAGTATCAGGGATTGAGCCCTGGGCCTTACACATGGTATGAAAGTGTTTTCCCACTGAGCTATATCCCCAGCTTTTTTTTGCTGTGGTTTGAGACAGGTTCTCACTATAGCCCAGAGAAACCTTGGCCTTTCAACTGCTGAGATTATAGGGTGTGTCCTCCATTAACCCTGAAAGAACTTTGTTGTTTAAGGTTTCTTTTTGACAGATTATTGTGATACATGCCTTTAATCCTACCACTCAGGAGGCAGAAGCAGGCAGATATCTGTAAGTTTGAGGCCAGCCTGGTCTACATAGTGTTCTGTACCAGCCACAGTTACATGGTGAAAGGAAAAGGTTTATTTTAAAATTTAAATTTTATTTTTATGTGTATGGGTATTTTGCCTTTGCATATCTGTACACCAAGTGTGTACTTGGTCCATGGAGGGCAGAAGTAGGTGTCAGACCCTTGGGACTGGAGTTATACACATTGTGATCTGCCATTTTGGGTGCTGGGAATTGGACCCACATCCTATGGAAGGGCAGTCAGTGCTCTTAAACACTAAGCCATCTCTCCAGCCTGAATTTATCTTAATTTTATGTATGTGCATTATGTGCATGCCTGGTGCTGGGGGAGGCCAAAGGAAGGCATCAGATCCCCTGCAACTAGAGTTATAGGTGGTTGTGATGTGAGTGCTGGAAACCAGCACTGTGTGTGGGTATGTGCACATGAGTACAGGTGCTGGCAGCAGCCAGAAGAGGGATTCAAATCCTCTGGAACTGGAGTTACAGGTGATTGTGAGACACTTACTATGGATGCTGGGAACCAAACTCAATTTCACTCAAAGAACAATAACCACTCTTAATGCGCATGCGTCACCACACCTCACTTATTATTATCTCATTACAGAACTAAAGAACAGCTGGCATGGTGGTGGACGCCAACAGTCCCTAGCACTTGGGAGGTACAGACAGGAGGATCAGGAGTTCAAGACCAGCTTTAGCTATACAGCAAGTTCAAGGTTTGCCTAAACTACCTGAGACTCTGTCTCAAAAAGGCAAAGAACACCACCAGGCACATTGGTGCACACCTGTAATCCTACCATTCTGGAGGCTGAGGTAGGAAGATCAGTAATTCAAGGCCAGTCTGGGCAACATAACAAGATCCTATCTCAAGCAAAAACATCAAAGGAATTAAAGAACAATGTGTTGTTGTTTGTAGAGAAATATGCAAATTTTAGAATAACAAGGAAAAAAACCAAGGAAAGAAGTTGTAATTTTTCATCGAACAGTTCATGCATTTCCTTCATACTTGTTTTTCTGTAGCTCAGCTAAGTGCCGATTCCAAACGGCCCCTGATGTTTTTATTATTTAGTCATATGTTTACTTTTGAGGCTCTAGATTCAGGACCATTTATACATCATTAAAGAAAATCCCACGTTAAGGCACACTGACAACAGGTGATGGATAGCTCAGCAGCATGGAAAAGACACATGATCTCGTTTGGTGCCTGTTAGGTTACTTTCTACATAAACAAGATGAAAAAAACCATCATAAGAATTACCAAATACATACCTCTGAAAAAAATCCACTTCCTGTAAAAATTTTTCACACATTCCAAATAAGGGGTCAACGCTGCAGAAAAAAAGCCAAGTGTAAGAGACTTGTGACTGTAACGAAGGAGTGAGGACATGAAGTCCCAGAACCCCGAGCATATGCGATAGGAGAGTGAATGTGCTATACCGTAGAACTGAGCTCTGAAGACAACAGCAACAAGCAACGCCAATGATCTCTCTGAGGACCAGAGGACCAGGAACCGGACCTTTGGTTAGAAAGGTCGGGCATACATCTAATCTGACCCAAGCATAATATACTTATGAATATCTGAAAATGAAATTAGCAGACCCTCCTACATCTTACTCATCAGTAGCCTTAAGAGAGCTGTGAATGTATCCGATGGTGTCCTCAGAAGGAGAATGCCACCTATTCTGTTCAGCACGACATCTTACCCTCGAGTAGTTCGTGCAGTTACTATAAGTTGCAGAGCTTTAGCCTGAAGCCTCATGTGGTGTATGATCACCACCTGTTTATTCTCCACACCGCTATACATAAACTCCATTTTGTAGGTTTCTTCCATGATCTATAAAGAAAAGACAATTAACAAATCAGTAAAATATCATGGAAGGAAAAGGGCTTCACAAGCTTCCACCCCTAGCTGAGGAGCTATGGACAGGTGATGGCTTCCATTTTCTTTACGAGTGTGGATCCTGGTAGGCTAACCATATTCCAGTGGTTGGTTTTACACCCAGGAGTATGTAGGCAGCACAAGCTGGATTCAACAAGTTATTTTTTTTAGAAAAAGAAGACACAAAATTGGGAGGTAGAGAGGTGTGAGTGAATTTGGGAACTTATGAAGAGGAGTATAGGTGAATATAAAAATACACTGTTTGAAAGTATCAAAGAATTGATAAAAATATTTAAACAACCTCAAAATCAATTTACATGCATTTTTAGATAAAAGATTCACAACTGTATTTATTAGGTTTTAATATATTTGAAACACACACTAATATAAATGGTACAATATAAACTGTGTATATGTGTGTGTGATGTGTGTGAGTGTGGGTACTTTATGTGAGTTCTGGGGACTGAATTCAGGTTATCAGGCCTACATAGCAAGCACTTCGACCTGCTGAGCCTCCTCAATGGCCCACAAGCTGATAATAGGTTAGACCACCAAAGAATCTCAGAAATCATGCGATTCAACTGCCACGTTTTATAGAGGAGGAAACTCAAAGAGACTCAAATAACTTATTCAATTTATCACCTAGTTAAGGTGGAGGAGACCTGAAACCAGAACTAGCCCGACTCTGCAGCCCAGCGCTGTGCACAGTCATCACACAGGCCTATTACTAACTTCTATGGACCTGAAATCACAGAAGCCAGGGCACATGGCCACAGGAAGGCCTCTAGACTGGCTAATTCCCAGACAGATCTGTCTGAGGAGTCTCCATATGCATACCTGTTTTGCTGCTGCTGAGGCCAAATCACTCTGCTTTAGATATAAGGGGGCAGCCACATTCCACAGCTTTTCCTGCAAGGCCTACCCAGACAAGGGAGAGAAGAGACAGGCATGGCAGTCACAAAGCTGACACACACTTGATTTGAGAATTTACCAGGTCAGGGCTTCCTCTCCATCCCACTACTGCAGAGAAGTGCAACAGCTGCTGTTCACATGACTGTTTGGAAACAGGACTAATGAAACCCTCATCAGGACTGGCAGGCAAATCAGCTGCCTGCACTCTGGGTCCTGGGGCCCTGTTCACAGGGTCACTGCATTAACATGAGCAACCTAAACTGTTGTGTTTACAACCGAGAGTCCTTTTGCACTTGTATTCGGTGTCCTCTGACACACCCTATCACTTACCCAACTTGCAAAACTCCTAGTCAGGCAGCTTCTTCCCTAGAGCCTTCTTCCTCTCTGTTTCTCTACAGAGAAACTCTCACCAACAGCCACAGACTCTACTATCCACCCCTCTCTTCACCTACCCATGTCTGGGACTCAACTTCATCTATTTCTGCTGTGGAGCATTATTTTCAGGGAGTTTCTTCTTCTTTTGTTTTCCCGTTCTTCAGAAAGGGTGTCCTTATGTATGTAACCCAGGCTGGCCTCAAACTCATGATCCTCCTGTCTCAGCTTCTCTAGTGCCAAGATTACAAGTAAGCACATCATGCCTGGCTTTCAAGGACGTCCTGACATATATAGTGAATGACATTATAGGAAACCTAGACTAACCCTGTCTAAATGTAATGGAAGTCAGGGCACATCACTTTCGATTTTCTAGTAGGCATGTTTATACCATAAAACAAATGGGCAAACTAAATTTTAGGGGTGTTTATTTGAACATGGTCTCTTACTATAGTCCAAGCTGGCCTTGAACTTGGCAATTTTCCTACCTCAGACTCCTCTGAATACTGGGATTGCAGGTGTGAACTACCATGCCCAGCTCACTGAAAATAATGTTTAAAATATAGTCTATTTAGGCCAGGTGTGTAGCACACACCTTTAGTCCAAACACTCAGGAGGAAGATGCAGGGGGATCTCTATGAGTTCAAGGCCAGCCTGGTCTACATAGAGCATTCTAGGATAGGCAAGACAACATAGAGAGCCTCTATCTCAAAAAATCAAAAATTAAAAATATGCATATAGTCTATTTAATTCAGTATACTAACATTTTAGCAAATGTGGCAAGTTTTTTTGTTTTGTTATTGCTGTTTTAATGTCTGGAACCACATGTATGCCTGGTGCCTTTAGAGGGCAGAAGAGAGCATTGGATCTCCTGGAACTGGAGTTCCAGATGGTTGGGAGCAACCTGTGGGTGTTGGGAATTGAACTCGGGTTTTCTGGAAGAGCAAGTGCTGGGCCATCTCCCAAGCCCTAAATAATATGTTTTGAATTACTAGTGAGACTGTTGCAGGAATCTTTTGTGAATAAGCACTCTGACACCAGTGAGAGCAGAAGACGAGATGTCCTCAGTGGACTGAAGCCAGGACAGGTCCTGAAAGCCTTCAGTGCCAGGCCTAGTAGGTATTTTCATTTTATATTCTAAAACCACAAGCTGGGACCAGCAAGTAAAATTTTACAGAAGTGTAAGTGGCAGTCAGCAGGTTGTTAAGGGCAACGACTAATTGTTTTTGCTATTTCTCTAGGTCATTCTGTTCCAGGTAGCAAGTGAAGTCATGCTTGGCAAATGGGCAGTACAAGCAATGCTTTAAGTAAACTGCTAAATAAATCAATAAATCAGTCCCTAAGAATTGGTCTTTTCTACCTTATTCAACTTCAAGCTGGGTTCATTTTCACATTTCATCATGAGTCTAAACAATACAGTGGGTACTTTGCACTTTCGGCACACCCTAGTATGAGTTAGTAGCACTTCAAGTGCTCAGGAGCCACACATCTGGGAACATCACACTGAACAACAGCAGCAGGTTTGAGACTACGGATAACAGAAAACGGTTACATACTTCTAATCAGTTCTCATGTGCAAGCTTTTACACAGGTGTAGTTGGAATAGAAGCCTTTGTATCTTTTTTTTGGAGTACATAATATTAATTACACTCTAAGTATTTTGTTAGATTGAGGTGTGATTCCCCATAGAAACCACAGACCATATGGCTGAGTAGACGCCACAATTTATTTAACTCCTCCCTATTACAAAGGCATTCCTGGCTCAGGTTCTAGGCTCCCATGAATAATCAGCACAGTTGAGCAATGTCTTCTCATTCCCCTCTTTTGCTCTAAGAAAAGTGGGTTTTGTTTTTCTACTTTCAGTAAGACAGGATCTCATGCCAGCAATCTTGCCCTTTATTCCCATTTCTATTTTCCTGTCCCCAACTGGGAAGTAACCCAGACCCACACACATGCTAGGCAAATGTTCTCCCACTCACCTAAATCACCAGCTGTTTTTAGTGTGCAGGCAGTTTCACTAAGTTGCCTAGGCTGGCCATGAATTTCCAATCCTGCTGCTTTAATCCCCCAAACAGGTAGATTACAGGCCTGTGCCAACACAGGCCTGGGGAGTTGGCCCTTTTAAGAGCAATGAATTAACCTTTCAACTTTGACAAACAAAATCAAAAGCAATTTAAGAAAATAGTATGCCAGGCAGTGGTGGCGCATGCCTTTACTCCCAGCACTCGGCAGAAGCAGGTGGATCTCTGTGAGTTCAAAGCCAGCCTGATCTACAGAGAGAGAATTCCAGGACAGCCAGGGCTACACAGGGAAACCTTGTCTCAAAAAAAAAAA
>CABHPH010145057.1:41857-57352 GCA_902168325.1 Peromyscus nudipes | reverse complement strand
CAAAAAAAAAAAAAAAAAAGAAAGAAAGAAAGGAAGGAAGGAAGGAAGGAAGGAAGGAGAGAGAGAGAGAAAGAAAGAAAGAAAGAAAGAAAGAAAGAAAGAAAGAAAGAAAGAAAGAAAGAAAGAAAGAAAGAAAGAAAAAGAAAGAAAGAAAGAAAGGAAGAAAATAGTATACAAGTTTATATAAATCTGTGGCCAATCCCATTAAATAAAACACTTAATAATCCCTAGTGTCCTTTCTGTTTTGGAAACAGGGTCTTATGTGGCCCTGGAACTTCTAACCCTCCTGCCTCCAATTCCCACTCTTCCAAATGCTGGGATTATAGTATACCTGTTTATATGGTGCTAAGTTCAAGCCCAGGAGCTTGAGAGTGCTAAGCAGGTATTCTACCAACTAAGCTATATATCCTTTGCCCCAATTTTTAGGATTCTAAACTTAAAATCTGCTCTAATTTGCTGTTTTGTTTTTCAAGACAGTGTTTCCTCTGTGCAGCTCTGGCTGTCCTGGAACTTGCTCTGTAGACCAGGTTGGCCTCGAATTCAGATATACACCTGCCTCTCGAGTGTGGGGATTAAAGGCATGCAACCCTTACACCTGGCCTTCTAATTTGAGAATGATTAAAGAATTCTCCTAAAATTAAAAAATTCCCATATGTGCTGGTTAGTTTTATGGTAACTTGACACAAGCTGGAGTCATCTGAGAGAAGGGAGCCTTGATTGAAAAATGCCTCCATAAGACTGGGAGTGTGGGTAAATCTGCAGGGCATTTTCTTTTTTCTTTTTGTTTTTGAAGACAGGGTTTGCCTGTGTAGCACTGGCTGTCCTGGAACTCACTCTGTAGACCAGGCTAGCCTGGAAGTCACAGAGATCTGCCTGTCTCTGCCTCCTGAGTGCTGGGATTAAAGGCACATGCCCTACTGCCAAGATGCATTATCTTAATTAGTGATATATGAGGGAGGGTCCAGTCCATTGTGGGTGGGGCCATCCCTGGACTGGTGGTCCTGAGTTCTATAAGAAAGCAGGTTGAGCCAGGGCAGTGGTGGCACACACCTTTAACCCCAGCACTGGGAGGCAGAGCCAGGCAGATCTCTGTGAGTTCGAGGCCAGCCTGGTCTACAGAGTGAGTTCCAGGAAAGGCGCAAAGCTACACAGAGAAACCCTGTCTCGAAAAACAAAAAAAAAAAAAAAAAAAAAGAAAGCAGGTTGAGCAAGTCATGTAAGCAGAGCTTCTCCATGGGCTCTGCATCAGCTCCTGCCTCCAAGTTCCTTCCCTGTTTGAGTTCCTTCCTGTCCTGACTCCTTCCATGATGAACAGTGATATGGAAGTGTAAGCCAAACAAACCCTTTCCTCCCCAAGTTGTTTTTGGTCAGGATGTTTCATCGCAGCAAGAGAAAGCCTAAGATACTGTATGAGTTAACATTTATCTAAATAGAGACAAATATAATATCACCGTAGAGCATGTGATTTTCCCACTGCTGGATGGTCTCATAGAAGCTTTTCCACTTAGGGTCTCAAACACTGCTGGATCAATTCAAGTTCATTCTTAGCACCAAAATTCATAAACACACTGGATCCAAACAAACCTTAATAAGGAGCAGTTGACACTGGAGATAGGTGGCAGAGAAGTCAGCTACTCCTGCCAATTCAGACTGAAGTTCTCCAAGTCTCTGCAGGTCTCTACAGTAAAAACAAACAATACACACACAGACAAAAATCCAAATTATACAGAGCAGAAGGATAAAGCCTCAAGTAATGTAAAGATCAAGTCACAATTGTTTAACCATTTTATAGCTAGTCCAAGTAACAAATGACAACACCAGTGCTGGAGTGGTTATAATGAAATTGGATACAAGCTGATACACTCATTTGTAAAACATAACTAATGTCATAAAGCCATATTTTTTATCAAAGGTTTTATGCTGAGAAATAATCCTTAAGGAAATAGTCAACAGAAATGATTTATATTCCATAATATTCATTGCTATGTGGACTATTATAGTAAAAACTCAGTGACTAACTAAAGATCTATAACAGAAATACTGCTAAGTAAATTATGGTATATCCAATAAAATATTTTATAGCTATTAAAAAACAAATTGATAATGCTGCATGTGGTGGTGCATGCCTTTAATCCCAGCACTGGGGAGGCAGAGGCAGGCAGATCTCTGTGTCTGAGGTTGGCCTGGTCTACAGAGTGAGTTCTAGGACAGCCAGGGCTACACAGAGAGACCCTGTCTCAAAAGACAAAACAAAAAAATTAATAATAAAGTATATGAGTTCAACTACGCAAGAACTGCACATCAGAAGAGGGCCAGAGAGATGGCTGAGGAGGATAAAGGCACTTGTCACCAAGCCTGGCTACCTGAGTTGGATCCTTAGGATCTACATGATAGAAGGATAGAACCAACTCCCAAAAGTCATCCTCTGACCACCACATACACAAAAATAAATAGTAAATATAAGTAAAATATTTTCAAAGCTCTATGGGTACAAATATTATACAGGGGACAGCTGGCTCAGCAGGTAGAAGCATTTGTTGCTGTTGCAGAGGATCCAAGTATGGCTCCCAGCACCCACATGGTAGTTCACAACCATCTGTAATTGTGGTTCCAGGGATCCCACAATCTCTTGTAACCTTCAGAAGGCACCCGACACAAAAGTAGTGTACACATACACATGCAGGCAAATCACTCACACATGAAAAATAAAATCTAAAAAAAGTATGCATATATACTCAGCCACTCTCCACTTCACTACTAATTGATCAAGGGAACATATCCTCAAACCCACCTCTAGGTAGTGAGTCAGATCCAACTAAGCCAACTAGTACATCTCATCCTATGGAGGCCAGAGGGCAAAATGTCTTCCTCTGTCCCTCCAATTTTTTTTTTTTTTTTTTTTTTTTTTTTTTAAAGACAGGGCCTCTCATAGTACCAGGAGCTCACCAACCGACAAGTCTCTGGGATCCTCCTGTTTTCCTTCTAAGAGCTAGGCACATGCACTGCCACTCACACTTTTTTTTTTTTTTATTTAATTTTTTTTTTTGGTTTTTCGAGACAGGGTTTCTCTGTGTAGCTTTGCGCCTTTCCCGGAACTCACTTGGTAGCCCAGGCTGGCCTCAAACTCACAAAGATCCGCCTGGCTCTGCCTCCCTAGTGCTGGGATTAAAGGCGTGCGCCACCACCGCCCGGCCACACTTTTTTAATTAAAAAAAAAAAAAAGAACAAACAAAGAAACAAAAAACCCTCTAGAGATCTAAACTCAGGTCCCGCACCAAAAGTAGTTTACCTACGAAGCCATCTCCCTAGTTTCTGCCTCATTCTTTTTCTTTTTCTTGCATTCATTCGTTCATTTATTTGGTTTTTCGAGACAGGGTTTTTCTGTGTAACAGCCCTGGTTGTCTTGGAACTCTCTGTAGACCAGGTTGGCCACAAACTCACAGAGATCCGCCTGCCTCTGCCTCCCACGTGCTGAGATTAAAGGCATGAGCTAGCACCACCCGATGCCTCATTATTTTTCAATAGCAACATAAAAAATTCGTTATAAAAACAGTAACTGCAGGAAAGCTGAAAGTTTGAATCACTTGAAAGCCATTTCAGGCACAGCAGACTCTTTTGTAGGCTGGACAAAACTGTCCATTGAACTAGCCCCTCTCTTTAACCTCATGCTCAGTGGGCAACATCCTGATAATTAATGCTGCCTCCTAGAGACCTGCTACTAAGAAGGAGATGCCCACAACCAAGCACAGAGCAATTTATAGCCAGTGATGGAAGAACTGAGTGTCTCATGTGTGTGAGTGGCCTGGTCCATCCTGAGGTCAATCACATAAAAGGAGAATCCCTGACTATCCATGTCTATGAAGTAAGATTTTGGCGGCCAGCTTGTCTATTCAGCTCACTTCTCCAACATGTTTCTTCAAAGAGAAGTTCAGAACAGTTTAACTTCTGAAGCAATTACTGTCAGCAAAATTCTGCCCTCTGTTACTATTAAAAGAACACTGCCAAGCTGATCATGCACTGAGTACTTCCAGGTCTTAGGTTAGTCTACTGCCCCTGCAGTGTAACAATGGTTCTCAGTTTCACAGAACAAGATATAACCCAACCCAATTAGCCATGAGAAACCTCAACTACAGTACAGGCAAAAGTGGAAACTTGCTAGCCACGGGCAAAATGCTCTATTTCCCAGTGTTCCTCTATACATCTCTTTTTGCCCACAATCCTCAGGAAGCTGCAGTCTAGACATCCATCTAGATTGTGAACTCTTTAAAAGAGTACAAAGAGCACCTTCTGTGTACAACTCTACTTTTTTAAGTTCATTTAATCCTCACAACATGAACTGTAATTAATCTGTTTCACTGAGCATGAAACCAAAAACTAACATTATGTGGTCTGCCCAAGGTCACAGAATTAGAAAATGGCAAAAAGAGGACACAAACCAGGCCTGTTTAAGTCTAAAATTCGTTTCTAGCCGGGTGGTGGTGGTGGTAGTGTATGCCTTTAATCCCAGCACTTGGGAGATAGAGCCAAGCGGATCTCTGTGAGTTCGAGGCCAGCCTGGTCTATAGAGTGAGATCCAGGACAGGCACCGAAACTACACAGAGAAACCCTGTTTCAAAAATCAAAAATAAAATAAAATAAAATAAAAATAAATAAATAAATAAAATAAAATTCATTTCTTTTGACCACTACCATATAAAACTCCATTTACTTATTTGCTATTAATTTTCTAAAGTTATAAGGTATATCAAATACTAATGAGACAAAAACTGAAAACCAGCTATATTGAAGCATATTTCTATAATGATCTGGTAGGGCAAAAATGCCCCTCTCAGAAACACACATTAGCAATCCTTGGTCCATGAAGTCAACAAACATCATTTTTCAAATACTAAAGCTAAGCCGGGCATGGTAGTGCACACCTTTAATTCCAGCAGCATTCCGGAGACAGAGGTAGACGAATCTCTGAGGCCAGTCTGGTCTACACAGCAAGCTCCAGAATAGCCAGGCTATATAACAGAGACAAAATACTCTGGATGTGCAGATCAAATGTTTCTGGCTACACTTTCTTTTCACCCTCTTTTATGCTCTGAACATCAAAGTTGCAGCAGATCTCTTTGTAAGTTGAACCATTCCTCTGGATTTCACACCTCATGCTAGATGCTTCAACTCCGGACAAACCGGTAACCAGGTAAGAAGCTAGAAAGACCAGTGCTTTAGTCCAGGACTCTGCTATTCCTAATCGGTTATAAACTTTTTTCCTCCTTCGCTTGACTAACTTCTCATGCTTCAGCCATCACTTAGATCAGTGGTTCTCAACCTTCCGAATGCTTTGACTCTTTAATACAGTTCCTCATGCTGTGCTGACCTCCAACCATAAAATTATTTCGTTGCTACTTCATAACTGTAATTTTGCTACTGTTATGAATTGTAATGTAAATATCTGTGTTTTCCGATGGTCTTAGGCAACTCCTGTGAAAGGGCCACTCGACCTCCAAAGAGGTCACAACCCACAGGTTGAGAGCTGCTTACTTAGACCATCCAAAGAAGGATTAGGAGAATCTTCCTTTCTTCTAGAGACCCTGCTATAGTAAGTATAGTACTTAGTAAGTAAAGTACAATTCTATATTTTCTATTTATCCAACTAACTCTCATCAAACTAAAGCCCTCACAACAGGAACTGTCTGTTTACACTGTGCCTCCTCTAGCTAGCACAGTACCTGGCAACAGAAAATACAGGGTATGCATGAATGAACCCCAGCTCTTTTAGCTCTTTTACAGGAGTGCTGTCAAGCTTATGTAAACACAGTGATTCTCATGAACTCTGTTTTTTCATTTGTTTCTTAGACAGGGTCTCACTATCTAGCCTTGACTGGCCCGGCCTAGAACTTGCTATATAGACCAGGTTGGCCTTAGACTCACAGAGATCCATTTGCCCTTACCTCCTGGGTACTGGGATTAAAGGGGTGGCCACCACACCCAGCTGGGGCCATTCTTCAACTCAACAGATATAAGAGCTCTAAAGCTCTGAGAAGCATAGGTACTTAGTGGGCATTTGGTAACAGCTCATATAATCAAGGAATACAGGCTTTTATAAACCACCAGTCTGTATATCTAGATATAAAGTATGGCCAGAAGTAAATTACATCTCTAAAAATGACATCATTCTTGCTTAAGCCATCATAACTATGTTTATAACAAGCATCTGAGTTCCTATAAGGTATCCCAGACACAGTGGTCTGTGTGGGGTAGCAAAGTAGCTATGTAAAGCTCAATACAGTAAAATGAAATGCAGTTTCCCTGAGCTCTTCCTGAACTACGTCAGAATTCGTACAGAGGAGCACTTGGTAAAGTCTAAATGGTTGCTTGGACGACAATAAAGGGCGATGACTATGACAGTAAAGCTGGTTTCACATCAACAGGAACAAATATGTAGCCCTGGCTGTAATCAGAGACTAGTCTGTATAAAACTCCAACTAACACTCACTTTTAACAACTATAAAAATAGTAATTTTGAAGCTGGATGTGGTGGTGCATGCCTTTAATTCTAGCACTTTGGAGGCAGAAACTTGTGAGTTTGAGGCCAGCCTAGACTACATAGTAAGTTCTATGACAACTAAGACTACGTAGAGAGACTCTGTCTCAAAAATTAAAAAAAAAAAGTAATTTTTGAAGAATTTTAGAAATCATCATTTTTTTTTAAAATGTACATACATGTGTTTGTGTATGTCCACATGTATGTATGTATTGGCCAGAGGACCACCTTGGGTGTCATCCTCAGCACCATTCACCTCCTTTGAGACAGAGTCTCTCTTTGGCTTGGAGCTCACCAATTAGGTTAGACTGGCTGACCAACCAGACCCAGGGATCTGATTCGCCCTACTTCACCAACACTGGGACTACATGCACACACCCAGCATTGCTATATTGAGTTCAGGTCCTATTGTAAGTACTTAACCAACTATGGCATCTCCAGAAGCCCAAACCCCAGAGATCATCTGATCTAATCTCTATTTGACTCAGGAATTCCTTTCACTATTGCGTTAACTCTCGACACGAACTTTAGAGTCAGACAAAGCTACAGTCAAATCCTGGTCCTGACATGTCTAACAAATTGCATCCCACCTGTAATGTTTGCAGAGCAGAGGGGACCCTCAGTAGCTACTGCTCTATTGCTTTCCTTTCCAAGTTTTCCCATTGTCTTGGTTACTCTACTGAGAATGCACTCAACCAGAAACATAATGCCCAGGGCTAGTCATAGCACCAGAACAGTGGTCCAATCAGCTCAAAGCTTACAAGAACTACTGCCAGATGACCTGAGTTCAAGGACCCACAGAGTGGAAGTAAAGAACCAACTTCTTCATGTCATCCCCTGATCTCCACTCCACATGTGGGATGTAGCAGACACACACACACACACACACACACACACACACACACACACACACAAATGTAAAAACACAAATAAATAAAAATAAAACACCAGATCATGAAGGGAATTCAACCCAGCAGTTGTTTACTGAGAACCTACTAACAGTCAGCATCACAGCTAAAGACTAAGTTGACTTGTTTTTATGCATTCTGTATTTGTTCTCATTATAATAGGCTAAAACCGTCAAGGACAAACCCTAAATGCTTAGTTAGATGGGAATGAGTCAGGAATCAGAGCCTGGACCCATGATGATCTCAGCTCTTCAGGCCTAAGGGAGGGTGAAACTGTTGTCTTATTAAACCATTGCTCCTCTGCATTTCTGTCACTCATCGAACAAGAAAGAAAAGTTTAAAATATCTTTGTAACTATTTCTTTCTTTCCTTTTTCTGTTTTGGTTTTCCCAAGACAGGGTTTCTCTGTGTAGCCCTGGCTGTCCTAGAACTTGATATGTAGATCAGGCTGTCCTCAAATTCATAGAGATCCACCTGCCTCTGCCTCCCGAGGGCTGGGATTAAAGGTGTGAGCTCTTTGTAACTATTTCTATTAGCTCTACTCTTTGACTCATGAACACAAACAGCATTAAAAAATAATAAACTATACAATCTAATCAAGTATAAATAAAATCTCAAAACCACTCAAGAGTAAAGGCCAGCCGGGCAGTGGTGGCGCACGCCTTTAATCCCAGCACTCAGGAGGCAGAGCCAGGTAGATCTCTGTGAGTTCGAGGCCCTGGTCTACAAAGCGAGTTCCAGGAAAGGCGCAAAGCTACACAGAGAAACCCTGTCTCGAAAAACCAAAAAAAAAAAAAAAAAAAAAAAAAAAGAGTAAAGGCCAACAGTCAGAAAGAGAAGCCGAATAACTAACAACGCAATTCACAGCAATCAGGCTAGCAGGACAAAAACGCTAGGTCAGAGAAAGCGGACAAAGATTGTTTACCTGATGGTGAATTCCAGCAGCTCCTGGGCCCCCTGAGGGTCTAGGTGCTGAACACTATACACTCTGTCAAGGCTCTGCTGCAGGAACTGCTGGGAAGGATCTTCATGAGGGGTGAGGTTAGAGGAGACGGCTGACGACACTAGTTTCCTCCCTGGTAACTAAAAAGTTAGTGGAACAATGGTATCAGGAAATTCTGCGGCTTGGTTTACGGTATTGTCACACAGAGAGACAGAGAGACAGAGACAGAGGGACAGAGGGACAGAGGGAAGGGCGGGAGGGGAGAAACACAAGGCAAGAAAGAGGCTAGGAAGGCAGGCACAAATATAAATGAGAGTGCTAACCAGCCTACCCAATACCATAGTAGGAGAAAAGAGAACTGTATCACATGTCTGTCGCTGAGCTTGGGAACAGAACTATAAGTTAATCTGTGTGTAACATTTATTTCTAAGATGTGTGTTTCATTTCATGGGAGTATGATGATTTATTTCCAAATAAGTCTACGAAGCATGCTATAAAATGTCTTCTATGAGGGTAACTGTAATTTCTGTTCTAATTGTTAAGTTACTATTTAATAAAGACGGAGGGCCAGTGAGATGGCTCGGCAAGTAAAGAAACTGACCATCAAGCCTGAGGACTTGATTTGTCCCTGAGACCTATGTGGTAGAAGAGCGGCAACTTCCCAAACGTGTCTTTTGACTACCCCCACACACAGACACAATCACATGGTGGAGAGAACTGACTCACTAGCTGACCTCTCCACATGTATGCCACAGCACGTGTGTACTCCCTCCACACACATACACAAATTAAATCAACAGGTAAAAAAAAAAAAAATCACAAGTTGCCATTAAGTCTAAAATATAATCTATTATTAAATATTCCTTTTTTCTTGCCTAACATTATGTAACTAAAGTCTCAGGGACACTACTATAAATTGATAGGAGGGTGTCCTTAATTGTATGTTCAGCACAGAGAGAGAAGGAAGTGAAGGAGGGGGAGAAGTGAGATGAGGGAGGGAGGGAAGGAGGGAGGAGCCTGAGGGGAGGGTATGAACACAGAAGCAAAAGTACAGGAGTCAAGCAAGTAGCACATGTCTGTAATCCTAATGTGGGAGACTGAGGAAGAAGGACGCAAGTTCAAGCCAAGCCTAGACTACAGAGTTCTTGTCTCAACAAATGTTTAAGGTACAGAACAAGAAAGCCCAAGATAAAATGAGAATGGCTGACTGGATGAATTTTCATAGACTATATAGTCTGCTATTTAACAACCACAAGACACCAAAACTCAACAAAACAGAATACTTTCAACATACCCTCAAGGCAGGCACAAGATGAGAAAGGCTGTCCCGGAGGTAGGCATAGTGCCTGAAGGTGTGATCTGAGAACAGTGCTGGCATTGTTGGGCAGGTTTTAGCAGCGTTGAAGATGAGAACCAAAACTGCAATGTCTGATACGTAAGTGGGTTAAGTGAACTTAGAATACAAAAGGTTAAGGTTTGCCATACATAATCTGTCACCTCACTTCCCATTTCCAAAGTTCCCATTAAGGAACCACAATTTCCCAATAATCAAAACAATGAAAATTCAGGGCTGGAGATACAGCCCAGTTGGTAGAGTGCTTGCCTAACAGGCAAGAAGCTCTGGTTCAATCCTCAGAACCACATAATATACTAGGCATGCCTGTAATCTCAGGTAATACGGGCACTTAGGAGACCCAGGCAGAAGGATCAGGAAGTTGAGATTATGGTCAGGCTCAAGGCCAAAGTGGGGTTCATAACACCCTGTCTAAACAAATAAACAAAAGCACAATACACTGTGAAAGTAAACAGAATTAAGGGAGGATGCAACGGTCTCCTTGTAGTCACTAGTTTGGATGTTTCTTATGTTTCAACAACAATCCCTAAAATTCATGGTGAAGCTGGATCTGCCTATAAAGCAAAAGGAACCTAGGGAGAGTGAGGATGCACTGGTGTAAACACACCTTCACTGCAGGAAACAATCCAATTCCATATCGTGCTGGGGGGGGGGGGGGGATCAAAACCCGGTGAGCATGCAGCCTGGCTCAGAGTAGCACCTCCTTCCTCCGGCTGCAGGTCAAAGGAAGCTCGGCTGAGATACAGCAGAGCACACAAGCTGTAAAATCAGACACTTCACGCTCTAATGGCAGATCTGTGAGTTTTTGTTTTTTTCTTTGTTGTGGTGCAGGAGGCAGAAGACAGCCTTGCCCGTATTATCCAAGCTCTCTACCACCGAGCTATATTTCCAGCCTCTTCCCCCAACCCCCATCTAAAAAAAAAAAAAAAAAAAAAAAGACAAGACAGCTTCACAATGTATCTTAGACATAGGCTAGGCTTGCCTCATTTGAAAGTCTTATATCAGCCCACAGGTATACGCCTCAATATCTGGTTGTAGATCTGATTTTTTTTTTTTACAGGTAAATTGCTTAAAAAAATTTGTTTTTATGTGCATTAATTTTTTCCCCCTACATGTATGTCTCTGCAAGTGTGCCAGATTCTCTGTAACCTGAGTTACACACAAGTGTGAGTAGCTGGTGCTCTCAACCACTGAGCCATCTCTCCAGTCCCCCAGATCTGATTTTTGTTGAGTTACTTAAAACTCAGTTTCTTGGGGCTAGACAGATGGCTCAGCAGTTAAGAGCACTGGCTGCTCTTCCACAGGACCTGGTTCAATTCCCAGGACCCACATAGTAGCTCATACCTGTTTGTAACTCCACTAGGGATTCTGACACTCTCACATGGACCTACATGCAGGCAAAACACCAATGCATATAAAAATAAATAAATCTTAAAAAAAAAAAAACACAAGTTTTTTCATGGAGCGGTGGTGGCACACACCTATTGTGGAAATTAACTATGTAAAGATGTGTTACATTTGCTTGTGCTGCATTTGTTTAATGATGTAAGGATGTGTGTTTAACTATGTAAAGATGTGCTGCATTTGTTTCACCTTGCCTGCCTAAGGCACCTGATTGGTCTAATGAAAAGCTGAATGGCCAATAGCAAGGCAGAGAAGGACAGGCAGGGCGGCAGGCAGAGAGAATAAATAGGAAGAGAAATCTAGGCTCAGGAGAGGAACAAGAGGAGGAGGAGAGAATGAGGGATACACCCTGGGCAGAAGCCAGGAAGCCATTAGGCAGCTGCCAGCCAGACATAGAGACAGCAGGAAAGTAAGACATACAGAAAGGGAGTAAGAAAGATAAAAGGCCCAGAGGCAAAGGCAGATAAAGAGAAACAGGTTAATTTAAGCTAAAAGAGCTAGCCAGAAACGAGCCTAAGCTAGGCTGAGCATTCATAACTAATAGTAAGTCTCTGTGTCACGATTTGGGAACTGGTTGGCAGCCCAAAAGAAAAAGCCTGGTACACACACACACACCTTTGGTCCAGCACTTGGGAGGCAGAGGCAGATGGATCTGTGAGTTTGAGGCCAGCCTGGTTTACAAATCAAGTTCCAGGACAGCCAAGGCTACACAGAGAAACCCCGCCTCGAAAAACCACAATAAACAAACAAACAAACAGGATCATCTAACAACAAAAAAGATAAAAATTCCCTTCTAAGGTTGTGTGGCAAATTAGTGATAAAATGTACTAACAATAT
Organism: Peromyscus nudipes; assembly: GCA_902168325.1. Classification (NCBI taxonomy): domain Eukaryota; kingdom Metazoa; phylum Chordata; class Mammalia; order Rodentia; family Cricetidae; genus Peromyscus; species Peromyscus nudipes. The sequence goes on along the minus strand of CABHPH010145057.1, from coordinate 45,374 downwards.
AATGAATATGTGAAATGTAAGAAGTGGTAAATAAAAGGCAAAAATATTTGTTGCTATTAAATGGCAGAGGAATCACCACGAAAACAACGAAAGCTGAGAATGGCCACGGAGTCCCTCTGACGTACTATATCACCACAGCAAACACTGCAGAAAACCCACCGCTCTTTGCTAAGACAGGGGCCCATCTGAGCTAAGCACAAGAGGATACATGCCGGATCATCCATGTCTGGCTCAGCTGTATCAAAAAATGGATGAGTACTCAAGAGCTCTGGCACCAAAGGAAGCACAAGGGTTGGGTGCCGACTTCCCAGAAACTTCAAGCACCTGAAACAAATAGGAATGACATCAGTAAATTAACAAGTGCCTCAACAGGTCCAGGAACGATAGCAGAAAGCCTGATTTGGAAACACTCTTAATTATCCACTTTCCACAACTCCACACCTTCAGGTAAATTGTCCAATTATTCAGGAACTTAACTGATTCTTCCAGAAATGGCTATTACGGAAATAGAAGAACTCAATGCAGATTACTGGTTGTTTAACAATAGCCAGTTCCTCCATGTTCCTGCCAAGAAAACTGACTCCTTGAGTACCAGGACAATAGTAAGATGCTAAGAGAAAGAATGTCCAGCCCAAGGGCTGCACCACTATCAGTCAACCCACCACAGCAATCACACATTTCCCAGCAGCTGGTCTGCTAGTAGTCAAAGAACTCAATTCTGGTCAACGGAGCAAGAAGAGAAGTCTGCTTGCTTGGGGAGCTGCTCAATGATGACTTTCTAACCACATAGAGAGAAACACGTGAAGGGAACATTCCTTTCTTTAGGTCTTTAGATGCTGTTTTATGAAGCAACCATCTTGCAACTGTGAAGGAGAATGCCAAGTGAACTCATCAACCAGGACTCTCACCCTGACAAGATGGTCAATCCTGAAACTAATTTATCATGTATTGCTATGTAAAAACTAGATTTATTGTTTAGGATGTTTTGAGCCAGGTTTTTTTTTTTTTTTTTTTTAATGTGTAGTCAAAATAACACAACTGATATCCTAGGGGATGTCCTGAAACCACAAAGCCTTGGGTAGGCTGTTTATAAAACAGGATTTAAATGAGAAAAAAAAAATGCAGAGTGTCATTAGTAAGAACTCAGTAAAAAATAGCTATTATAGTGAAAGGGAAGGGCTTTCCCAAGCTATACAAAACTACACAAGTGAGGCAATTGTGTGTTTTTATTTTTGTGTAAGTTCTGGGTTAGAAGTTTAATAGTCTGGCTACACTGAATTACAAAGAGGGGCTGAAGAGGTGGTGAAGAGACTGGCATGCTGCCTGAGGACGGATGCCCTGAACACCCACGCAAACAACAACAAAACACAAAACACAAAACTGAACAGTTTGTGCCTGTAATCCCAGCACTTAGATTGAATCTGCCTGATCCCTGAGAGCTTCTTGGCCAGAAAGTCCAGGTAACAAGCTCCAGATTCTGTAAGAGACCCTGTCTCAAAAAATAAAGTGAAGGGGGCTGGAGAGATGACTCAGTGGTTAAGAGCACTGACTCTCTCCCAGACAACTCAGGGTGATTCCAGCACCCACAGGGCACCTTCCAGTTCCAGGGGTTCTAAGGCCTTCTTCTGACCTCCAAGGGCACCAGCCATGCAAGTGGTACACAGACATACACACAGGCAAAACACTCATATCATAAAACAATTTTAAAAATTTAAATAAAGTGGAAGCAACATTGAGGAAGATATCCAGTATTGACTTACACACACACAAACACTCCCACCTCCCTACACACAAGAAGAAATATAAGTGTTAAGGTCTGTCCTCATTGAATTTATACTCCAGCCAGCTGGGGCAAAGGTAACCAACCCTGCAAGGTAATAAGTCAAATGAGGCTTTCCACATTCTAACAGGCAATGAAGGAAAGATCATTAGAATCCGCTAAAGTATATAGCTGATTGGACTTCAGAGACCTGTGAGCACATAGATCAGCAAAGAGAGAAAACACCAGGAAGAGGTCTAGTTAAGAACATTTGTTCTCACAGAGGACCTAGCTTTGATTACTAGTACCCACAATGAAGTTTACAACCATCTGTAACTCTAGTTCCAGGAGATCTGACACTCTTCTGACCTCCTTGGGCACCAGGGACACATTAAAAAAAAAAACAAAAAAAAAACCCTAAAAAACAAAAAAGGTTTCAGTGAACATTTGTTTATAAAAAAAACCCCAACACAACAACAACAAAAAAATCCAGTAAATTTCCCAACCTCATTATTTCTTTTCTCTTTTTTCTTTCTTTTTTATTTCAAATGAAATCAATAAGCTCTATTTGGGTTGCCTTCAGGAATATGGAAACAAATTGGTTATAGGAGCAAAACAGACTAAAAAATAGATAACATCATGAAACTCCAACCCAGCATGGGCTAGGGCTTATGACTCCTGGACACCTAGAATGTACTGCACCCCTGGAGGCATAGCTACAGGCTGTAGGGCATCCATTCTTGGAGGCTTAGTTCATCAGTGATTCCTCTAAGCAGCATGACTGGTCTCCATTTCTTCAGGAGTGTGGAGGATACTGAACCCTGTCAGTTTCTTGGACTTCCTGAAATGAAGTAGAGGTGCTTATTTCCTGATTAATCAGCTTCTATTCAGGTTGGAATGTTTCAGTCTCCAGGGAACTGCTGTAACACAGCACATTCTGTAGACTTCTTGAGTTTTCATTCTTAGGTAATTTTTGAGATTGAAAAAGTAAAAGTTTTTTTTAAACTTTTTTTAATGATTTATTTTACTTTATTTTTTATGTGTATTAGTGTGAAGGTGTCAGATCCCCTGGAATGGTTGTGAACTGTCATGTGGGTAATGGGAATTGAACCTGGGATCTCTGGAAGAACAGCCAGTACTCTTAGCCACTAAGCCATCTCTCCAGTCTGAAAAAATAAAAGTTTTAACAAAATTTTTCCTACATTGTCACATTTTCATAATATTTTCTCAGTATAAACTCTTTTTTTTTTAAAGATTTGCACATTAAAGGCTTTCACAAATTTTTCATGTTCATAATATTTTTCTTGTATGGAGGTGAAATGACCTCTAAGAACAGAGCTTTGGATAAATCATATGCCACATTATTTATTATGGAGACTTTTCTCTCCAGTATGAAGTTTTGCAAGTATTCTTAGAAGTAAGGGGTACACAGAGACTTTGTCACATTCATTACACTCACATTTTCTCTCCTATATCAATGATCTGATGTTGTCTAAAACTTGAACCCTGTATAAAGGATTTCTCACATTCACATTTGTAAGGTTTCTCTCTTGTATGAATGATCTGATGTTGTGTAAGATTTGAACCCTGTATAAAGGATTTCTCACATTCACTACATTTCTAAGATTTCTCTCCTGTATGAATAATCTGATGTTGTCTAATACTTGAACCCTGTGTAAAGATTTTCTCACATTCACTACATTTCTTTCTCTCCTGTATGAATGATCTGATGTACTCTAACAGAAGAGGCACATGTAA
>CABHPH010145057.1:0-41847 GCA_902168325.1 Peromyscus nudipes | reverse complement strand
TCTAACAGAAGAGGCACATGTAAGGCATGTGTAAAGGATTTCTCACAAACACTACATTTGAATGGTTTCTCTCCCTTATGACTTCTCTGATGCCCTCTCAGACTTGAGCCACATGTATGGGATTTCCACAGTCAATACATTTGAAAGGTTTCTCTCCTGTATGAATTCTCTGATGTACTCTAATAGGCCCATACAAAGCATTTCTCATAATTACTACATCTGAAACGTTTCTGTCCTATATGAATTTCCTGGTGTGTCCCAAGCTGGTCTTTCTGGATAAAGCATTTTTCACATTCCCTACATTTGTAAGGTCCCTCTCCACTATGGATTTTATAATGGTTTTTAACCTGATATAACAGGTAAAAGCACTTTCCACATTCTTTACATTTGCAGTGTTTCTTTCCTGAATGAGGTCTATGATGTCTGCTGAGACTCGAGTATGACCTGAAGCATTTTCCACATTTCCCGTATTGGTGTAGTTTAGCTACACTAGAGATTCATTTCAGCATGAGTGTTATGTTTAGAATCAAATGATTTATCATAGTCTGTAGTTTTGTGGAGCTCCTTTCTAATGTGAATTCTTTGACTAATGATGGAATACAAATTCAACCGTTTTCCACAGTCTTTATATTTGCAAGATTCTTCTTCAGTGTTCTCACTTTTATGATTCTTTGGGTTTGTTGATTCAATAGAGGCATTCCTATGGTTACCACATCCACACTTGCTTCAGTTCTTTATAAGATCACTTGTGTTATCAGGTGTACATTGGGAGAGTTTGTGGACCATCTTGCCAATCTCATTAAATTTATAAGAATTCTCTTGGATATTCAAAGGATGGTAGATAATGAACTTTGACCCTCGATCCAAGACATTCATATATTTCCCCCATATATATTTCTCTGGGACACATTTACTGGAGATAACAGCCATTCTCTCTTGTAACTCTTCTCTAAGTTTCTGTTGCAGGAACACATACCAGAACTCTTGTTGACAGTTCACATCAAGGTGTCAAAAATAAAAATCTTGGCACCAGGCTCCACCACAACACTGTTGGAAGAAATTGCAGTAGTGCCAGTGTGGCTCTGTCCTCTACAGGCAGCCAGAGTGGTTTCTGTGGCCTAGAGCTCAGAGATCCACTTACCTCTGCTGGGATTAAAGGTGTGTGCTACCATGTCCAGCTTAGTAGTTTTTCTTTTCTTTCATTTTTTAAAATATCTGTTTATTTATTTTATATATATGAGTGCTCTATCTGTATTCATGCCTTTGTGCATTATAGATGATTGTAAGCCACCGTGTGGGTGCTGGGAATTGAACTCAGGACCTCTGGAAGAGCAACTAATACACTTAACCACTGAATCATCTCTCCAGCCCAGGAGTTATTACATGTATACAGGTAGTTCTTCCAAAAGAGGTTAATAAACAGTATTACTAGTTTGGCTGAAGTCAGTAAAGCTAAAGTCAACTGGGTGGGAAAATGATTGAACTTTTCTATCTTTAGATCAAGTGCCAGGCCTGCCTCTAAACTCAATGATAGTGGCTATAATGCTGGACAGTGTGCAAACAGACAAAGACATTATATGAGGAAAAGGAAACCTAGGAGTCATCTCTCTAACCCTAAGACTTGACAGTCTGTACACAATAGAGATAGGATATTACCAGGTGGATGGATGGGAACCTCTAATCTAATATGTGATGTTCATTTAAGCAGTCAGATTTCTAACAGTTTGGAAAAGATGACCAGGAGGTGGTGGGGCATGCCACCCAGTAGAGGCAGGTGGATCTGAGAGTTTGAGGTTAGCCTGGTCAACAGAGTAAGTTCCTGGACAGCCAGGGCTACGCAAAGAAAACAAAACAAAAAATAGTTTGGAAAAGTTGAACCCAGTTTCTATTTAAAGGTGAAAGGGAGGGCTATTCCCAGTCTATGATATCCCCCAAATAATGTACGTTGTACAGTTATCTTATGACGGGACTTAGTAAATGAGGTAAATGTCCTTACTTCCATATGGAGTCCCTGTCAGTAGGGTACTTGGTTAAATTTTTTAGTAGCTCCACCAGTGCAAGATGAATCCCTTCTTTTGTTGAAACATTAGTACAGCATAAGAGTTCATGAAGAGCCTCTCTAATATCCCTGGAGGAATCCTTTTTCAGAAGAGAAAGAAAGAAAGGCAATAATTAACAACAGTAATTGCTAGCAAACTCAAGTTCCATCTATCATCCCCTTGGCCATAGCTACCTTTCCATATAGGGTGGACACAGGAAAAAATATTTAGAAATTTACTAGCTAAAATTCCCGAGAAAGACCTCATTTTATTGATCTAAGAAGGGGATATTCTTTCTTTTCTTTTTCTTTCTTCTAATCTTTCTCTTTCTTCCTGTATTTATTTGTTTATTTGTTTATTAAGACAAGGTTTCATTCACTATGTAGTATTGGTTGGCCTAGAGCTCATTATGTACACCAGGTTATCCTCAAATTATAGAGATCCACCTGCCTAGCCTCCTACGTGCTAAAATTAAAAGCATGCAGCACCACCTCACCTGGGTTCTTCATGTTTTGAGGCAGGGTCTCATACAGTCCAGGTTCACCTTGAACTATGTAGCTGAGGATGACCCTGAAGTCTTGATCTTCCTGTCTCTACTTCCTAAGTCCTGAGATTACAGCCCTGACCCACCAGACCCAGCCCTTTTTTGCTCTTTAACCTTCCTTTTTCTCCCTGTTTGAAACTTTTACCTCAGTGTCCAAGTTATAAGAGGCTCCTTCCAACTATGAAAAAGAGCAGACCATGCTGGATATGGTTTCATACACTTGCAGTCCCAGCACTTGGGAATCAGAGGTAGGATTATGACTTTGAGGGTAGCCTGAGCTATATAATAAGACGCGCCCCCCCCCCACACACACACACAAAGGATAGGGGAACAGGTTAAAAAAAGAAAGACCACTAGGATGTCTGAGTATTTTATAATTAAAAGGAACAAAACCCATAAAGGCCACATAGTATCATGTGTAAAACAGCGTGGAAGTCTGCGTGGCCAGAGCAAATCAACAAATGAGTAGTAAGACTGCATGAGCTGGCCCACTCCCCTCCAGCACCATGTCCCAGCACACTTATAGTCGTTTTTCTTCCTGACACACAACTCTCTTTGGTCTTTCAACTGTGCCACATGCCTACTCACCACAGATCTACATCTGCTACACTTCACACTGTGGACAATTCTTGCCAAACTAGTGCCTAGTTCCTCCTTCTTTGAGTTCAACATTAGGTCCTTTTCCTGACTGCTATATCCTCTAACTCAAAAGAACCAAATTCCCCTGATATACTCTTATGGTATCTCACTCATGCTATGGACTTATTTCATTTTACTGCTATGCCTTTGTATCAGTATTTCTGACTCCCACTAAATTATAAGGTTCATGAGAGCAGGATCATGGCTTTCACTCACTATTATAACTTCCCCTACAACAGTGCCTGGCACACAACAGACAGACATAGCCAAGACAACAGAGAAAAGTAAAGACCAAAGAGAGAGACTGAGGAGCTGACTCAGATCTGTCTGCCTCTACACACTGTCAACTTAACCATCCGAAAATGCTTCCCAAATGAGTAAATCTCCATTGCTGACAGCAGGAAGCTGTACTGATGTCTTGGAAAAACAATGTTCAAACTAGTAAGAAAAACAATTTTAATTTATGTGTTTCTTAAGAACTATATAATTGCCAGTTATGTGGTTAACTTGTACAGATTTGTTTCAGGAAATATTTGCTAAGCATTCCCTATGACTAAGTCACTAGATTGAACCTGGAAAGAACATAATAAAAGGCATCACCTAGCGACTCTACTTACAGAGGTAATGATCTCATCAGGGAGATAAAACAAACAGACAAACCTGCTAGACACGATAAAAGAAAAAAAAATAAAGAGGAGACCCATGGGACCGGTATTTAATATGTATCAAATGATTGATAGAATTTAACAATGTATCTGATACAAATTTCAAAAATGTTTTAAGAACCAGAAATGCTGAAGGAGAGGCAAGTCTATATGTCAACTTCTCTCCACAGTCACTTGCCCCTTGCCTATCTACTTCTAAGACCTCTGCTTTCTCACTATGTTCCATGAAGACTGAAATTCTTACTCTGTCGTACCTTAGCCTTTCCCGGAGCAGGTCTTTGCCTCGGTCTTCACAGGAATGGCTGCTCTGTCCTGTAAGTATCCTCTCCTCAGAAGCCTGACTAACCCGATGATGTATCATAAATTCTCCCACGTCTAGACTGTTTATCTTCTGTATATGATCTGTCACCATCTGAAACTGTTTACTTCTTTTAAGACTATAATTATGCTCAAAGCACATATGTTTTTGACACAACAATATTTTGAATCCATTGACAGTACTTGATTAATAAACAAATTTCTCTAGGTAGGACAGTATCTCAGCATAGCCCCCAAAAGAAATTCCAGCTGGAAGGCTCAAAGCAAAGAAGTATAGTAACACAGTAAATGCAAGGGAGCCACGACCAGCACAGTGGAAGAATAGTTTATATGTCTAACTCCTTGGAAAATTCTGAGTCAAGGAGCTTGTACACTGTGGAGATCAACAGAATCCCAATGAGTAAACAGCGGCAGTTTTGTAGGCAGAGGGGAGACTACAGCGAAGTAGTAAAGAAAGGCATGAAGACACAGAAATGATTGCAGTATGAAATTTAAGGTCAGAAATGATGATACAGAAAACAAAAAGCCAGGCAAGATGGCCCAGGTCTATAATCCCATCACTGAGAAGGCAGGAGGCTGTCCTTGGGTTTAAGGCCAGCCTACAGTGAGTTCTAACCAGTCTGGGCTACAGAGTGAGGCACTGTCAAAAAACAAACAAACAAAAAAGAAGCTAAAAAGGACAGAGACCACCTATGACAAACAATACACACAGTATAAATTTGCGTTCTTAGAATTACAAAGACATGAAGCCAAGCAGTGGTGGCGCATGCCTTTAATATGAGGCAGAGGCAGGTGGATCTCTGTGGGTTCAAGGCCAGCTTGGTCTACAGAGTGAGTTCCAGGATAGCCAAGGCTACACAGAGAAACCCTGTCTCACCAAAACAAAACAAAATAGGTGTGAACTCGGGAAAATTCTTAAAAGAAGTGCTATGGAAGTAGGAGAATGATAACATTCTTTTTGTTTGTTTTGTTTTGTTTTTGTTTTGTTTTGTTTTTTTCGAGACAGGGTGTCTCTGTGTAGCTTTGCGCCTTTTCCTAGAACTCACTTGGTAGCACAGGCTGGCCTCGAACTCACAGAGATCCACCTGGCTCTGCCTCCCGAGTGCTGGGATTAAAGGTGTGCGCCACCACCGCCCGGCTGGTAACATTCTTTAAATGATAACACTCTTTAAAAAGCACCCTGTTTTACAGAGAATACAGCAGAAGGGGCTGGAGATATAGCTCAGTAGTTAAGAATACTGGCTGAGAACCTGGAAACAACCTAGATGCCCGTCAACTGAAGAATGAATTAAGAAAATATGGTACATATACACAATGGAGTACTACTCAGCAGAGAAAAACAATAACATTATGAAATTTGCAGGCAAATGGATGGAACTAGAAAATATCCTGAGTGAGGTAAGCCAGACTCAGAAGGACAAACATGGTATGTACTCACTCATAAGTGGATACTAGATATAAGGCAAAGGACAATCCGACTGCAACCCACAGATCCAGGGAGGCTACCTAGCAGGGAAGACCCTAGGATGACTGTGGCTTATAATAAGTTTTGGTTTTACCCAACCACTGCGCAAGCTTTAGTGAAACATTTCACTATTAGGATAAGAATTTGTACTGTATCGAGCTGATGAAAGAAAATGCTGGCCGACTTTCAGGAGGGGAGGCTAAAATCTTTTTAGATTATGGATTAGCCTATAGAAAAACGTCTGCCGTAAATCAAACAGTGAAGGGGAAGATGAATAGGAATCTCACATATACAACTTAAGTAAAACATAGCTCTCTGAACAGATTAAGATAGATTTCTTCTGTATCCCAGAATCTAATCAATATTTATATGTATAATTCAGCTATCATTTGGCTTAAAAGGGCTTATTGGGAAATGTTATCATTTATACTATTTTCTACAGAGAAAATATTTTACTGTTTAAAAAAGAACACTGGCTGCTCTTCCAGAAGACCTGGGTTCAATTTTCAGCACCCACACAGCAGCTCACAATTGTCTGTAACTCCAGTTCCTGGGGATCCAACACCCTCACACAGACATACATGCAGGCAAAACACCAATGCACATAAAATAAAGATTAAATAAGTCATTAAAAAAAAGCCTATTCATCTTAAAAAAAAAAAAAAGGGATACAGCAGAAATCTGAAATAATTAAGCTAATTGTAGTCAGAAGGTTTCTCCAGTCCCACCAGGCCCCCTGCAGTCCTGTGGCCCGCTTATAAAATAATCACTCAGAAACTTATATTAATTATAACTGCTCAGCCATTAGCTCAGGCTTATTACTGACTAGCTCTTACACTTAAATTAACCCATAATTCTTATCTATGTTTAGCCACGTGGCTTGGTACCTTTTCTTAGTTCTGCCTTGTCATCTTGCCTCCTCTGTGTCTGGCTGGTGACTCCTGACTCTGCCCTTCCTCTTCCCAGAATTCTTCTCATCTGCTCACCCCACCTATACTTCCTGCCTGGCTACTGACCAATCAGCATTTTATTTATCAACCAATCAGAGCAACACATATTCATAGCATACAGAATGACATCCCACAGCACTTCCCCGTTTCTATCTAATCAAAAAGGAAGTTTTTAACTTTAACATAGTAAAATTATTCATAACAAAACAGTTATCAAGCAAGAATTACAATTATAATACCTAGTCTATTTGTATTTGGCAAAATTAAAGAAAATATTCTATCTATCTTATATTTATGAGTCTAAAGTTTCATATCTAATTTATCTTTTATCATAACCAAGGAAAATTTTAATTAGCTAGTCTTCAACGACATCAAAGACCCCAGAAGGATATAATATTACCCAAGTAAACAGGAAGTACACTGTACGAAAATTCTAAAAATCTAGAATGACAGAGACAGATGGCTGCCTGGACAGTCACCCAAAGTTCCTCTGCAATGCTGGGGCATCCATCTTCAGCCTATAGGCCTAGTCTCTCAGTCGTTTTTCCCTGTGTCCTGTAGAATGTCTGGCAGTCTCTTCTGCGAAGTAGGAACCTGAAGGACCATTCTGCCTTGTTTTGGCAAATTCAGTGGTCATTTTCCTATGGAACCTGTATGTCCAGTTTATACAACATATTATCAGCAGTCCAGGCAAGAGCAGTTTCTTGTCCAAATGGCTATTTTTGCCAAGAAGAAGATAAACTCCATATGGACTGTCTTCGACGCCCATCTTTCTCTTTGAAGTGCTGCCAGGAGCAGATGTGTCTCACTGTCCATAAAGTCTAAGTTTTTGAAACATTTTAAATGCCATATTCTGTAAGTCTTTGAAGTGTTTGAAGATTAAATACCTAATTGAAATATACCTTTATATACCTAAAAAACTTAACTAGCATGATTATAAGTTTGATTATCCTAGATGACTATTAATCTGTATTTAATTATATATTACAATTTCAAATGAGCTGCATAAACATAATACCTTAAACAAGAGTAGGAATATACATACAGAATAACAAAATTAACTTTAAATTTGTATCAATAAACTAAAATCCATAGCAATGTAAAACATTTTAAACAAGATGTTGCTCTTTAAAAACAGATTCAATAATCTACCCTTTCATCCTATTATATCTATATCCTACATTTCTATATCATATGTCCCTTTCTTCTTTTAGAAAGAGATTGACTATGACCAATAACAATTTGGAATCAACAATCTAAACAAAGACAAACATCCATAATTCATTTTGGGGGAATGCTGGCATAGTTTCTAGGCTACTTCCTGCTGACAGAGGGCACTGGTAGTCTTATGGGGACACAAAGAAAATTTTAGGATTATGATCAAGTCCTGACTGGAGTAGTCTGTGATGCTGTATTCTCTGAGCCAGTTGCCTTAAAGCTGTTCTGGATGTTGGATCATCTGGAGACCTCTCAGGAGGTGGCCACAGAGCTTTATTTATCAACCCATCAGAGCAACACATATTCACAGCATACAGAAAGACATCCCACAGCAGCTAATAGTGAGGTACCTTTCATGAGTGAGGGTCATGTAAGATCACATAAAGCCAGATCTCATTTGTTAACACTGAGAAACCAACTTCAGTACTTGCAAATAAGATCCAGACACTTCAGAAAAATAACCCAAAAACATGAGTTCTACAGTCTGGGGAGTCTTTGTATACCCAAAGCAACCACTTAATTGACTGTGTGACCTCAGACAAATTACTTTTTCTCTATAAAACTATAGAGTGGAAAGAACTGACCTCTAAGACCCTTTCTTGCTGCAGCAACTGAATGGAATAAAATCAGAGGCTAAAAAGAGTTCTTTATCACAGTCTCCTGCCTTATCTCCAGGTACTTCCCTGCCCTCTCTCATGTCTTCAGTCATGTGCTACCACTGCAGTGAAGGTCTTTGAATTCCTGGGTGTTAGATTTTCTAACCCCTGGACCCTTTCTAACCTTCAGAAACCACTCACAGCATTTTCCTTCTGTCTAGTCAATGGCACCACCTTGTCCTTAAAAATAAACACCTCCTACGCTTTCTTCCCTAAAGTGTCCTCATAGCATTTTTTTTTTTTTTTTTTTTGTCTCCTTGACTCAGCCAGCTCAAGTTAGATGTTCTTCTTATTCCCTTCCCTGGTCATAGCAATAACAAGCTTATTCAAATTCCACTTTGGGAGGAACATGGCAAGAGGGCAGAACTTTGCTGCCTCACAATACCTGGGTTAAAGGGGGATGGCCTCCTAGGTATCTGATGAGGAAATGAATGACAGCTACAAACACTCACCTCTAACACAGCCAGGACAGTATCAAGCTGGTCTTCTCGGAGAGTGATATTGTTAGAGATTTTTCTCATGGTGTGTATGGACTGTAGACGCACTTCCTCGATTTCATCATTAAACATGTCAACTAGGAAATCAAGGCACTTTTCAGCAAAGGAGGGTGAAGACTGGGCCAGCATACAAAGAGCCTCCACAGCAGCAATGCGAACCTCTAAAAAATGAAAAACAAATTAAACTGAACATTATTTAAGAGCCATGAAAAACATGGATTCCTTCTCGCACAGGCCACTTTGATTCTCTACTCTTCTCTCACTCTACAGATTCTCCCTGTAGCATCTTCTTCCTGACACCATCACAACGATGCACAAGCATGGGCTTTGTATCCCAAGGACTAAGGCCCGTATCTTATTCCATGTGCATGTGATCAAGTAACACATGTGCGTAAGTGTATTCAATTTCCTGAAAATGGTGTTGCCTTATCTCAGTGTTCCAACTACATGAAAATATACTTAAATGTCAGATGTTAAATACCTTATTACTGTTAAGGTTGAAATAAGATAGTTATAATCATCTTAGAACAAAGAATTGGCAAAATGAATTTACTTGCCACAAAGTCAATGAGGGAAGAGAAAACACTAGGACTCACACCTGTAATCCCAGGCTAGCATCATACTGTATGTGGTTAAGGGACATGTTCCTCCTATGAAGACAGGTCTCAGCACAAACTGTGTGGAGTGATCTTCACCACTTCAGGCCTGCTAGAAGTAATCTGCAAACCGAGCTACAACCTCACCTCTCTAACTGGTCAAGAACAACAAAAAGAGAGAAGAAAGGAAAAAGGGAAGAGGAGGAGGAAAGGGGTTGGAGGAAGGGAGTCGAGGGGAGAGAAACAGGAAATGGGAAGATATTTCTCAAAGTAAAACACAACAGGGAAGAGAGGTACAGAAGGACACTGTAGAAAAACTTCAGGATCGTAATGCATATGTGGAACCAGAAAAACCTTTAAAGGACCAATAATTGGACAGGTATGGCTATGCACACCTTCCATCCCAGCACTGGGGAGGCACAGGCAGGAAGATCTCTGTGAGTTCAAGACTGGCCTGGTCCATATAGCAAGTTCCAGGCCAGCCAGGGCTATACAGTAAGGCTCCATTACATACATAGATAGGTAGGTAGGTAGGTAAGTAGGTAGATAGATAGATAGATAGATAGATAGATAGATAGATAGATAGATAGACAGACAGACAGACAGACAGACAAGACAGACAAACAGATAATACGACACAAAAATTTTCACAAAGGCAAAAAGGAAGACAGAAGAAAGGCTTTTTGGTCACAAACACCTGAATTTAAATCTTGCTGTCTGCGTAACTAAATTATTATTATTAATATGACTTTTTATTACTAAGTGCTTACTACAAATAGATCATGTATCATGCCAAGTGCTTTATATGTGCAGAATCTCATTTAATTTTTACAGCTCAGAATGATGCTTATTATTATCATCATCCCCATTTTATAGAAATGCAGATATTTGAATTTAACCACTGCATCATACTGCTTGGGCCTTAGCCATTCCTTCCTAATAGGCTCTTTACACAGTGACTAAAAGGCTAAATGAAAAGATGCACTTTACAAATTCTGTGTGTGTGTGAGAGAGAGATACAATGAGGGCTGCGGCACATGTGTGGAGGTAAAAGAACAATTATGGAGTCAGATCTCTCATGTGGGTTCTGGAGATTGTGCTTAGGTCTCCAAACTTGTATGAGAAGCACCTTTACCTGCTGAGTCATATGGCAGGGACAGATGATGCATCTATTATCACCTTCTCCTATGCCTGACACAAAGCAAAGCACGTGGTACTATTGATAATACAAAGCCATACTTACCATACATCTCATCTTCCAACCCATGAACGAAGGCTCCACAAGCTCCTGACTCTATCAAGTTCACGGCACCCGTATCTATTTCTTCCTTGGGAGCATCATCTCCCCATTTCCGGCCGCTGGAAAACTCCCCTGAACTGTAAAGTTCCTTGGCACGCTCATGTGCAGTGCGTTTCCTCTGAAGAAGATAACAACAATTACTTGCCAAGAACACTAAGGTGCACCTAAAACCAAGATGATGTAGGCAACAAAACTGCCCTTGGAGCGACTCAACAGTTCAGAGTAGAGAAATGCAAACCCAACTTAAAACCAGACAAGAAATCCACAAATCTATAATAGTTTCCAGTAACCTGGATAGTGTTGAATGGACAGGCGGCTATATTTACCACTAAACATAGAAAAGGAGAGCCAGAGGGGCAGACAAAAGCAGTGCCTTGTCACACACTGTCTCCAGTGGAAAATATACCTACTCTAAAAGCGTTTGTCAGTCTCATTAGCAAACACTGTCTATTGCTGGGTGGTGGTGGCTCACACCTTTAATCCCAGCACTCAGAAGGCAGAGGCAGGTAGATCTCTGTGAGTTTCAGGCCAGCCTGATTTACAGAGTGAGTTTCAGGTCAGCCAGAGATGTTATACAGAGAAACCCTGTCTTGGAAAAACAAAACAACAAACACAACAACAAAAAAGAAAACATTGTCTCTCTATAGCAACAATATTCTAGTTGAGCAAAGCTGTACTCTCCAAATAACCTTCTAGTAGAGCACCAAGGGAGAGCATACTGATGAGCAAAAGTGCTTCACAGGTATGGTTCTCATCATAAATAAATAACTGCCACTCTGCTTCATACTATAATTCTTAAACATCTTAGAAACGAGCCCATAATCCACGGATAGTCATTTCAGAAACATCAATGAGTCAAAGTATCAGAGTCTATAAGAATGTGGATCATATCCCACAATACAACCTGCACCTCGCAATGTGTCTTGGAAATCCTCAAGTTGCTCATCTCAGCTCATTCACCACAAGCACTTCCTTCCTTACACTTCTACCCTGTGCACCAAAAACAGACTTAAACACCAACTCAAATCAAGGAAAGCTACACAGCACTGTTTGTGGCATGCCTACATCAACTCCAGAACCATTTTGAAAGATTTAGCTTATGGAGTAATTCAAAAAAAGGAAAGGGTCACTAAGGTCACAAGGATAATATCCTTCACATGATCTACAGTGGTAAAAAAATCAGAAGAATCTGAGCCTACCATGGTGAAAAGGCTAAAGAGAGATAGCCCATGTACTTAACAAAGTATGCAACTGTTAAAGACATGAAGTATAAACTTGGCAATTAAAAAAAAAAGGTTATGTGATATAGTGGTGAATGTAAAAAGTAGGCTACAAAATTATCTACATAACAATTCAGTGTTTAAAACACACATTTAAAAAGCTAGGAAAAAAAAAAAAAAGCTAGAGAAGCTGGGCGGTAGTGGCCTATGCCTTTAATCCTAGCACTCGGGAGGCAGAGCCAGGCGAATATCTGTGAGTTCGAGGCCAGCCTGGTCTATAGAGCGAGATCCAGGACAGGCACCAAAAGTACACAGAGAAACCCTGTCTCAAAAAATCCAAAAAAAAAAAAAAAAAGCTAGAAAAGATACCAAAATTGTCAAAGGTACTGAGATTATATATAAGCAAGCCATTTTTCCTTGTATTTATAAACAATTCTATAACTCTGTTATGAGTTTATAAATAAAAATTAAGGTACTGACAATGAATGCACATACTACTTTAGGTCATATTTCATCTAGCCGACCATGTTAAGAAGCACCACCACAGTTAATGCCTAAGGCACTCCACAGAGGCATTTGGTTATTGTCCAGAGAAAGGATTCATTCATTCACTCACCCTTCCGTGGGAACTGCTGCTAAAAAGGAGTCCCACCATGTCACACATGACACAAAATAAGATCAGACCTCCATAGTTTCTGAGGAACAGAAAGTAAATCCTACCTCTTTTTTGTTTAACACAACCTTTGCAAAATATTTTATTACAGAATGAAGTCCATGATGTAGCTTGTAATTTGGTTCAAGTTACTATGATTTTGAATTAATATGTAATCTAGTAACCTAAATTAATGTAACATATGCATGGACTGCTACATTAAATCAACACAGCTCACCATATATCTACACTGATATTGATTATAGAAACCCAGTTTAAACAAAGAATTCAAGTTACCCTCAAATCTGACATTAGCTTCTTGTCAAGAGTCTGCTCCAAGAAATGAGAACTGACTTGCTCCATGGAGCCCTGTAAAAAGAAAGAATCCAAAGCATATTCCAAGCATCATCTTAACATTCAGAGTTTACAAGTAAATGCATAAAGGTAACATTATTCTTGATAGCTAAGATAGGTTCTAAATCATCAGGAATAGACTGTTAAAATAAAAATATGGACAACAGTAATAGAAGCTACCTCTGACTGAGGTGGAAATTACTCTGTTCCATATACTGCTCTGAGAGCTTTGTACATATCTCAACCCACTTAATCCTCAGTGGTATGCTACGAAGTAAATACCACCATTAGTCCTATTTTATGCGTGGGGGAGGGGCATACAAATACTAAGTAACACAGTCACAAATTCCAGAGCTGAAATAGAAACATAGGTTCCAGAAACCCTTTGTTTTAGCCATCCTTCCTCATCATATCTTTTCCCATTCCTTCTTTCCTTCCTTTTTTTTTGTGGGGTGGGGTGGGGAGGGGTCAAGGTCTCATATTGCCCTGGCTGGAACTTACTATCTAGTTGAGGCTGGTCTTGAACTCCTGATGTTCATTGTTCCACCTCCCAGCAGGCCTAACTTCCATCCCTTCTTACTCTATTCTTTCCATACACTTATTTATTTATCCACTCATACATTTTTAAAAAATGTTTTTAAATTTTATTTTATGTGCATGGATGTTTTGCCTGTGGAAGGTCAGAAGAGGGCGTCCTCTGGAACTAGAGATGCAGATAGTTGTGAATCACCATGTGGGTGCTGGGAGTCAAAGCTGGGTCCTTTGAAACAGCAGTAAGTGCTTTTAACCACTGAGCCATCTCTCTAGCCCCAATAATGTCCATTTTTAATGTGAAAAATTGAAGCTGAGATTAGCTAGTTTGCCTGTTTCAAATAAAGGAGAATGTAGATCTGTATCTCATAATGCTCATCCTGCAGCAGGGGTGAATGGACCAGACACGGTCAAAACAAGAGCACCACCACCAGCTTAGGAGGCTATAAGAGCAGGCCCTAGGCACAGAGGTATACATCTAAGTCCTGTGATTCCTAAGTTAACAGATATGGAAATCCTTACACAGGCTTGGATCTTTCTTCCCTGCCTGGCCTGGAACTTACTAGAGTAGGCTGCTCTCTAATTGCAGTGCTCTTCCTGCCTCTGACTCCCCAGTGCTGGGATTACAAGCATGCACCATCAAACCTGGAGAGATCTCCAACTTTCTCCATAGTTTTATTACTAGCATTACTTGGATTTAAAGAGCATTTTCCCCAATAAAGAAACATTCTAACCACTTCACAGTAAGTTTGTTTGTTCAGTTTCCAATACCCTCCTTCAGTGCCTTCAGCTGAGCTCTCTCCTAACACAGTAGCACAGAAGAGGTATTAGTCATGTCAGGCCTCAAGAAATTTTATACCACTTGCAATACATTTTCAGTGTCATCTAAGAATAGCTGAAGCTTTCCATTTTAAATTAACAAATGTCAAGAGCATAGTAATTCAATTGAAAAAATGGTGAAACTCACATTAGTATGGGCCCAGTAGAAAAGGAGAAGGTGTGAATTTAAGTAATGTCATAGGGACAGAACTGATATAAGCTGATGAATCGATGGATAAAGGACAAATAAAACAGAATTCCTAGCCAGGCATTGTGGCGCATGCCTTTCTTTGGTCCCAGCCCTCGAGAGGCAGAAGCAGGCAGATCTCTGAGTTTGGGGCCAGCCAGGCCTACACAGTTCCAGGTCAGTCAGGGCCACACAGGAAACAGCCCTGTCTCTGTTACACAGAGAAACCTTGTCTCAAAAAAACAAAAAAAAAAGGGAGGGGGGCTGGAGAGATGACTCAGTGGTTAAGAGTACTGACTGTTCTTCCAGAGGACCTGGGTTCAATTCCCAGCACCCACATGGTTGCTCAGAACTGTCTGTAACTCCAGTCCTAGGGTACTAAAGCACCAATGTACATAAAAATAAATAAGTTATAAAAAAAGAAAGAAAACAGCTCTGTCTTGAAAAACAAACAAAGAAACAAACAAACAAACAAAGAATTCCTGGGCCAACAAGATGGCTTGGTGGGAAAAAGCACTTGGCACACAAGCCCCATGACCTGAGTTCAACCCCTGGTACTCCTGCAGAGATGGAGAAAGAAACAATTGCACAAAGCTGTCCCTCCTCTCACCTCTGCCATGGATGCACACCTATACACACATTATACACTCACACACAACTTTTAAAATCCCCGAGTTTCTCTAGTCCATGACTTCTTAGATGGCAGACTCATTCTCAGGAAAACACAAGAGGAACAGTATTTGGGAAAGAGTTCATATACATTGCACTAATCAGAGAAGACTATACACTCCTGTCTATATTAAACATCTTCAGGTAAGATAATACACCTCCCCAACTGCGTAACTTCCACTATCCAACCTAAACTGCAACCTGAGAAAGCCCTTTCACTGGAGAGTTTTATAAAGTGTCTCTGAAACTAGATAGTTAACAGTGTCAAACATGCCTCCAAAGCAAAAACTGCTTTCAAAATTTTTATTTTATTAGAATTGTGTGTATGTGTATGGTATGTGGATGCATAAACACCACAATGTCCATGTGGTAGTCAGGACACATCGGGAAGTCAGTTCTCTTTCCCCTGTTACATGGGTTCCGAGACTCAAACTCAGGTCATCGGGTTTGTAAGACAAGCACTTTTACCCACTGAGCCATCTCTGGCCCGTGTACTTACTCATTCTTCTTTCTAGCTTTAATGCTTCTAGCTTCTATCTAATTAGGAGACTAAAAGACAGCAAAACACCAACCAAGACGGACAGTACATCAGATGTAAAGCTGTCACTAACTAACTAGGACATCAGCATTTGCCTCAGGGAACACCAGTGCTTGGCACACTTATAAGCACAGAAGCATATAGCAAAGAGTCTAAAAAAGTTACAACTTCTAAGATCAAAGACTTAAATGTAGTTTGATCCTTACTGGATAAGAAAAATTCAACATACTCTGAAGAGGCCTCCACACAAAAAAAACCACATCCCAGACAGACCTAAGCTCAAAGCAGTAACTATCTGTTGCTTGGATTTGCTTACTTGGCAGTCACACTTTGGGGGACTAAAAAAAAACAAAAAACTTCTTTGAGGAGCTATGAATAGTAATAATAACAAAAGAAACCTCTTGGAGGAGTTACGAATAATAATTAACAACCCGATCTCTTTCGAATGGTCTTCAATTTTCCAATACAACCTACATGTGGGATTTTTTGTTTTGTCGCAATGAGGAATGGAAAACTTTCATTTTTTGTGCAGCACAGACAAATCGAACACCTTCTCATTTCCTTTTAAATTCTGAAGGAACTTGATTCTTCCTTGAGTTTTACCCTATCACACACCTCTCACCCACTACTGTACTACTTCTTACCTCCTTGTCTTCTTTCCCTACTCCTCTAGACAGCTCATACCTATCCCTAACTCAGCAAACTCATCCCACCTTCCTGAGCCATTTCCACAGCCCTGCTTTAATAACTTTAAATCTACACAGCTCCAAATTATGCAATTGTTTGTATTAAAGAGTGATTAATAATCCGATCTTATTAAAAACACTCATAATTACAAACGCTACTAGTTACAACATTTCTAGCCTGCTAGGCTTTTTAGTCATATGTATGAGCATACATACATACATGCATATATTTACATATAGTTATGCCTCTTTCTTATACAGAAACACACTTTCATTTATTTATTTATTTGTTTGTTTGTTTGTTTTTGTTTTTTGAGACAGGGTTCCTCTATGTAGCTCTGGCTGTCCTGGAACTCACTCTGTAGCTCAGGCTGGCCTCAAACTCACAGAGATCCACCTGCCTCTGCCTCCTGAGTGCTGGGATTAAAGGAGTGCGCCACCACTGCCTAGCTAGAAACACACATTATATATGAATACATATACACGTATACTCATAGGTATACTTTCTGTGGGCAATCTTTAATCTTTTTAAATTCTCAATTTAAAACAAAAGAAAACAAAAATTTATGGGCTAATGAGATGGTTCACTGGGTAAGGTCATTTGCTACCAAGCCTGAAGCCCTGACTTTGATCCCTGGCTCCCACATGGTAAAAGACACTGAGTGCTGTTGAATTTGAGTGCTAAGGGTTTAACTACCTTTTCTTTTCACATATGCTTGTTCACTGACACCCCCCCATCCTCCACCCCCATCCCAGCACGGAAGTAAGTATGGTAGTATTACACTCCAGGTTTAAGAGTTTGGACTGATGTCTACCTTTATTAACCATTTATATTCAAGTTAGTCCTATTTGCAAATAAACACAGTAATGAAGCATATAACTTAAAGGGGGGGCAAGCTATTGGAGAAATCATGGGGTTTCTAAAAATATAACATATCTGACCCTATCTACAGTTTCTCAAGATGTTTGTAAAAACTTCACAAGCACTGTGTTCATTAAAGAAAGTGTAACTTACCAATAGCTTTGCTGCTTGAACACGAACTACCCAGGAGCCATCACTGACCATGTGGCAAATTTTCCCAAATGCATCATCAACCAAACGGATTTCTTCATTAGAAGACGGTATTGGGACGATACTAAATAAAGAGAAATGGGGAGAAACCACACATGACAAAGCATGACCTGAGCCTACAGGTTCGGTACTCTGAGGAAGGTCCATGAAAACTGTATGCAGTGAATCCTAGACGGAAAGATACTTCAGCACAACCTATCACTCGGGGAAAATTGTCCAGTGACTTGTAGCTGCACTGCAAACTTTCAGTGTATTAGGTTCAAAGATTTATGAAGAAACCAAGAACTTGGGGGTGGAAAGACTTATAGTTCAGTAGTAGAGTGCATGCTGACCCTCATTCAATCCCTAGCACCTATATAAAACAGACCTATATAAAACAGTCTGAGTCTGAAAAAAGCAAGTTCTGTGTTTAAGTTCCAAATAACTATAAATAAAGCTCATTCCTATAGGTTTATCAGTCCATTCTTGCTTTCCAATGCTGGATAACAGTTTAATGGAAAGGAAACCACCACCTATTTTTTCCTATAGAAAACACCCTTCTATTAAATAGAATAAATATTATAAATCTCCATCTCAAAGAATCATTGTGAATCACTAATTGAAGTGCTATGAAAATATTTTTTTTTTTTTAATCACTTTTTTGGTTTTTTGAGACAGGGTTTCTCTGTGTAGCTTTGCGCCTTTCCTGGAGCTCACTTGGTAGCCCAGGCTGGCCTCGAACTCACAGAGATCCGCCTGCCTCTGCCTCCCGAGTGCTGGGATTAAAGGCGTGCGCCACCAACGCCCTGCGCTATGAAAATATTTTTAGCCAGAGCCAGTAGATGGCTCGGAAAGTAAGGTGCTTATTGCCAAGCCTGACGGCCTGAGCTTTATCCCCAGAATCTACATGGTGGAAGGAGAAATGATTCCTGTACTACGTCCTCGGCTCTCCACATGCATGTGACACATGCCCACAAGCACACACACCTGGTATCTTTTATATATGACATGTGGCCTAAACCAAACTACACCAAACTTCTTATTCTCATTCCCTATCTAGATCTGCCTATCTTAAAAAAAAAAAAAAAAAAAAAAAAGGTACTTTAGAGGCACAGTTCAGTTTCTTCAATTGCAGGTGAGGACGCTGGGACCCAAAAGAGTTAGGTATCTTTCCCAAAGTACACAGTTCACAGCAGCCTGATAATCAAAGCTGTACCCTCCCCCTCTATTTCACACCGTTCCACAAACCCCAACAATTTTTTTTATAGATGGCTTTTGTATGGTGGAAGGAGAAAGAAATGGCACAGCAATGAGCAAAGGTCAACTCACATCTACTGACCTCTCAGGATAGAGCTGACTGACAACCCAGATAAGCTGGACTGCAGCACTGCGCACCTGCTCGTAGTCGTCAGAGAGCAATTTACAGGCCTGCAAAGAAGGATTGCATGTTTATCAGTCTCTGTTCTCAAAGATGATGTTCAAAAACTTTCAAAATGAAGACAGGATGGCAGGATAAGTGTAGCAACCAAAATACTTCAGAGTGCTTTTAATTTCTTAAACCTTTGCCCAACCAAGAAATTTTGGCATTTGTATGCTTCTCAGGCTGTATTCTAACTAGGTAACATCGTACCCCATGTGAAAAGCAGACCCACACAGAGTGACAGATATCTAGAATAATATCAAACCTAGTAAAGTCTACTCAGAGTACTCAAAGCCCACAGTACTACAAAAGATATTTACATATCAGTCCCAGAGATGTGGCTAATTATAATTCCCACCAAGAGATAAAACTATTCATGGTAAGCTAACAAAACCTGATCTGAGGGTGGATTTAGACTGCTTATCCCTACACTCACTCAATCACCCTCCAGTAGAAACACCATCTTCTAAGGCATTTGATTAAGCTGTCAAACAGCCTTTCCACAACTCCAATTTTCTTTTTTTAATCCAATACTACATTCATGTGCCATCTTCTCATATGATCTGTGGTCTTGGTCACCCTCCAGAACATTCTAGTTTACCATATGTGGTACCAGAATTGCTTACAGTATGGCCCAGCCAAAGAGAGATAAGGAAGACTATAACTTGCCCTAATTATTACTACTTTTCAGTACTAGGACCCCACTGAGTTACATCCCCAGTCCACTTTCTTTACTTCCAATCATACTTTCTTCATGTATTTAGCATTCATGTACACTGAGCTCCACAAAATCTTACTACAATTCTTTTTACATGTATTAGTACTATCGAACTACATATATATCCCACACTGTTCTCAAAAGTATATGTTTTAGATATGGCTTCACATCCATCCCAATAAGCCACTGATCGCTAGCTAAAGTCTCCAAGATTTCCAATCCTGAGAAGCAGTGCAACACTCTCCCAGCTTCATGAACCTCCTTCCCTTCCAGAAAGTAATCATTGTAAGGTACCTGATTATAAATTGTTTGGTGTAACTTCAGTCCTCTTTCATGGAGCTGCAACTAGATTATAAAATAATGGTAAGAAAGAAAAAGAAGATCAGGTTTGCAGCTCACTGGTAGAATACTTGACTAGCGTTTACAAAGCCCTGGGTCCAGTTCTGGGTCCAGGAAGAAAGAAGCCCAAGGAACAAACAGTTACCACAACTTCCCCTAAAGAACACCTCCCTCATAGCTCCCATTTCCATTTCTGAAGGGCCATCTATGGTATGCCTACTGTACATAAAACTGAGTCACACTCTTTTCTGCTGGAACCAGTATACCTAAAGGAGGGATCTAACTTGGCATTGTAACAGACACAGATTGTATCTTCCTTGTTTCAGAGATAAAGATGAAGGGTCCCAAAGAAGCCCAAAGAAAAGCATACTTCTCATACAGGAACTTGTGTCTTCAGTTCTATGAGGCCACCACCAATACAGTGTGCACTAGGGGATTTCAGAATATATCCAAAGCAGCACACACCATAATCATAAGAGATGAGCCAAGTGTGAGGCTAAAGCAAGAGGACCGTCCCAAGTTCAAGGCCAGTTATGGATACACAGCCAGACCCTATCTCAAGAAAGAGAGAAGGAAAGAACGAAGGAAGGAAAAGAAAGAAAGAAAGAAAGAAAGAAAGAAAGAAGGAAGGAAGGAAGGAAGGAAGGAAGGAAGGAAGGAAGGAAGGAAGGAAAAGAAAAAAAGCCAGGCTGTGGTTGTGGTGGCCCATACCTATAATCCCAGCACTCAGGAGGCAGAGGCAGGTGGATCTCTGTGAGTTCCAGGACAGCCAGGGCTACACAGAGAAACTCTTTCTCGGAAAAACAAAAAACCAAACAAACAAAAAAACAAAAAACAAAAACAAAAAGAAACCATCCCCAGATACTTTTTTGTTTATCATGTTTACCATGGCTTTTATAGCTGCTGTTCTGACACGTGGATCTTGGTCACTAAAGTAATCCCCGATAATCTTCTGGACATCTCTAGCAGTTAAGCCTTCGGCAGCATCTTTTGTGACACTCTTCTCCAAAGAGCCAAGATTGCCAAGTAACTGCAGGCACTTATTTCGTACACCATGGGATGTATCTGTCAGGTGCTACAAAAAGGAGAGAAAGAGAAAGAGTATGAATAAGATATCTTGAAAAATAAACAAAAAACTGGGGGAAAAGCACTCTATCAACCCTAGGGACCACCACCATCCTGGCATTCTCATTCTCTGTGGTCTGTGCAGCATCACATTGCCTAAGGATTCATCTTCTTCTAAAACAAAGTTTTTTCATTAAATTATTTTATTTATTATTTGCGTGTGTGATTGGGGGTGGGAGGGACATGAGTGGGGGCCACAGTGCCTGTGTGGATGCCAGAGGATAACTCTGTGAAGTTGGTCCTCTCCTTCCACTTTATGTAGGCTTCAGGGATTGAACTCAGGTTGTCAGGTTTTCATGTCAAGCATTTTTTACCCAAAACCATTTCTTTAGAAAACCAGAAGTTTTCTTGTTTTCTCTCCTCCCTGCATCTTTACATTTCCAACAGTCAGCACTTTGCCTTGTACATTACAGCTACTTTAAAGTCTGTCTCTATATTTTACTTACTAGCAATTTTTTTGGAGACAGGGTCTCATTATGAAAAGACATGGCTAATCTGGAACTGCTATGTAGACCAGGCTAGCCTTGAACTCACAGAGATATGCTGGCCTTTGCCTCTCAGGTGCAGGGATTAAAGGAGTACACCACAATGCTCAGCTCTACTATCAAATTTGAATACAAATAAAAATGTAAAACCTTGGGGGCTGGAGAGATAGCTAAAGCACTGGCTGCTCTTCCAGAGGACCCAGATTCAATTCCCAGCACCCATATGGTGCCGCACAGCCACCTCTAACTTCAGTCCCAGGGGATCCAACACCTTCTTCTGGACTCCACAGGCACCAGGCATACATAAAACACTCAGACATAGATGCAGACAAAATACTCCCATACATAAAATAAATAAGTAAAAATTTAAAAACTAACCAGGATACAATAGAATTATTTAAGAAAATGTAAATTTAAGAACTTTCCTAAATTTATTTTTATTTTTAAAAACTGTGTGTGTATGTGCACGCACATGTGTGCACATGTGCGTGAGGGTGCTCAAAAAGTCCAGAAGAGGGTGTCAGATCCCCTAGGGTTGGAGTTATGTGTGGCTTTTGGCTGCCCAACATTGGTGTTAGGAATCAAACTCCCGTCCTTCACAAGAGTAGTATACACTCCTAACTGCTTAGCCATCTCTCCAAACCCAATAAAAACTTTTTTGTTTTGTTTTTCAAGACAGGGTTTCTCTGTGTAGTTTTGGTGCCTGTCCTAGATCTCGCTCTGTAGACCAGGCTGGCCTCGAACTCACAGAAATCTGCCTGGCTCTGCCTCCCAAGTGCTGGGATTAAGGTGTGTACCACCGCCGCCTGGCTCAATTAAAAACTTTTAACAGCCAGAGAGAAAGACGGAAAAAAAAAAAGCCTTAAGTTTAGAGCACAGTAAACTCTCACAAATTGAATACACACACAAGTAAGAACTAGACAAAGAAATGGAACTATATGTCCAGGCACAGTAGGGCACACCTTTAATCCCGGTACTCTGGAGGCAGAGACAGGCAGATCTCTCTAAATTTGAGGCCAGCCTGGTCTTACATAGAGAGTTCTAGGCCAGCAGGGCTACAAAGTGAGACCCTGTGGAAGAACTTGGGATATCTTGTACCAGAAAGTAAAGATGATACTGTCTTTGATACTGCTGATTGTCTTTTTGTATTTATTACTATTATGTTTATGTGCGATGTGCACACGTGAGTGTGGTACATGTGTCACAGTATGCATGCGGAAGTAAAAGGACAACTTTTAAAGTCAGTTCTTTCCCTTCACTATGGGCTCTGAGGATTGAACTCAAGTTACCAGGTTAAAGACAAGCACTCTTACCCAAGGAGCCATCTCCCTGGGCTAAAGACACTGTTAATATTTACATGACACCAAACAGAGCAATCAAAACAGATCGACTGTAGGCTTTCCACAAGGCAAATGATTCAATGGCATTTAAAGAAGAAAAAACAGTCTCAGAGACTGAAAGAAATTCAAGACGTCCACATGTAGTATGTGGGTCTTTTGGATCCTAATCTAAAACAAAAATGAAAACACCAAGAAGGGTATATTTAGTACAATTAATGCAATATTAATACAATGGATACTATATTAAGGAGTTGCTGCTTACAGTGTACCCTGAATATTCTTTAATATACTTATCATTTAGAGATATTTACTGAAGTACTTGTGAAATACAACATGATGTCAAGGGATTCACATTAAAAGACTATAGCACACAACAAAAAAATGAGAAGAGAATGGATGAAAAAGATCACAAAATTAATTATGGGATATACAGTCAAAATGACAAAGCACCTGGGTATGGCAGCATATACTCGTAATCCTAGCACTCAGAGCTGAGCTAGGCGGATTGCATAAAGGAGACCAGGCTAGACAACATAAGGAAATCCAGGTTAGCAGGCACACACGGCAAGACTGTCTTTACAAAGACTGCAGCTCTGACAGCTGGCAGGGAGTCTGGTGGAGTTCTGGCTCAGACTGCAGGCTTCTCACTTGTCTTCCTCACAGGCTGTCAAAAAGCTCAGTTTAGAAAGAAAATCTATTAAAAATAACTATACTCCTTAAACCATAGTATTCACATTCACTGTTGTTCCATCATCTAAAACAGTAAGGAAGGTGAAAAGTTACACACACAGTTTCAAGACGTAACAGCCACACATACAACAGCCCAAACAGGTTACCTATTTCCTTCAAGTCCAAAATGTCTACACTTGTTTTCTATGTGTGAAACCACTGATTTGAAATATGCACTACTAGTTTCCCTTCACGTCCCCTGCCCCTGTCCCATGTCTCTGTCACTCCGTTTCCCTCTCTCTCTGGTGTGGGAACAGAGTCTCTCAAGGATTCTCAGAAATCATCTACTCCTCTCCTCAGCAAAGCCCAGTTTCATAAGTAAAGAAGAACTGGGTTAGGCTAGGGTTGTAGCTCAGTGGCAGAATACTTGGCTAGCTTTGCATGGGCTCTGGGTTCAATCCCTTCCAACACTGTAACCAACCAAGCAATAATTAAATAGAATGGCACAGCTAAACGACTGACTGTGACAGTTAGTATTGACTAGCAATTTGGCAGGATCTAGAACCACATAGGAGACAAATCTCCAGACACTATGATTCTCTACTAGAGGGAATCAGGGCTTCTTTTAGAGGGAAGCTGCTACCAGGGCTAGAGCAGACAAAGTACAAGATGTATGTAGAATATCTTACTCTATCAATTTCCAAATGAACTATTAAAGAACAGTACTGAGAAGTCAAAAGACACAGACACAAGCTTGAAGAGGGCCCACTTGGTCAAACTGGAGAAATAACAGTAAGAGATTACATTCCAGAGTAGAAACAATAAATTCAGAAGTGATATAAACTGAAACTTTGGCATCAGAATACACAATTTCAAAGTATCTCTCCACGAAATACTAATTTCAAAGGGAAAAGAATAACTTAACAGTGAAGAAGGCAAGCAGATACCAGTGAACCAATGATCAGTAAACATTATCAGTACTGAGTAAAGAAAGTAATGTGTCCCTAATACTATGCAGTGGTAACTGCTTCAGGACTATGACAGTTTTGTCAAAGACAAGAGAAGTTATCAGGCAAATACAAATTCAAGGATGTTCTACAAAGTAATGGCCCCTAAATTATCAAAATTGCAAAGTTATAAAATCAAGGAAATACTCAGGAATTATTCCAAATTCAAGACAACTATTAACATATGACAGTTAAAGTTATTCTGAACCTATCCTTTTTCTTTCTTTCTTTTTCTTTTTTGAGACAGGGTTTCTCTGTGTAGCCTTAGCTGTCCTGGAACTTGCTCTGTAGACCAGACTGGTCTCGAACTCAGAGATCCTCCTGCCTCTGCCTCCTGAGTGCTGGGACTAATGGCGTGTGCCACCACATCCAGCTCAATCTTTTTTCTAAGAGACATTATGGAGGACAATCTCAGTGCCTGGAGGTTACATATTAGCAATACACCACGGTTAGTGCTGATTCTGATGGTACTATTGAGTATCTTTACAAGTATTCTAGATCAATGAGGCATCATGTTGACAGCTTACTTTCAAATGGCTCAAGGGAAAAAAAAATCCTTTATGACTATATTTGCAATCATTCTATAAATCTGAGGTTTTATTTTGTTTTGTTTTACAATGTTGGAAATCAATGCGAGGGCACAGTGCATGGTAGGCAAGCCCCATCCCTGACCCAAACTTGGCGTTTAAAAAAAAAAATCAAGTATTCTAAACAAAGTAAAAAATGAACACATTGTTTCATAAATATTAGGGAAGTATTACCTGATATACAGAGTAAGTGTTTAGAATACTTAACTTTTGTTCCAATCCCATAGGTTAACATGGGCAAGAGACAAAGGAAATTTCATGAGAAAGCTCCTTTTCAAGAACCTGGGCTCTCAGCATGGGGATCCCCTTTGTAAAAATGGCTCACTCAAGGGTTGAGTGTGTAACTCACTAGTGGAAGTCTTGCCTACCATGCCTGAAGCCTTGGATTCAAATCTCAGCAGAGAAAAAGAAATCCAGAAATATTCCATCAAGCATTTTACTTCAGTTAATTCTTTGCCTGCATATTATGTAAGAAAAGAAAAATGTGAGGGAGGGCTGGTGAGATGGGTTAGCAGGTTAAAGGTGCTTGCTTGCCTTAAAGCCTAGCAAACTGAGTTCAATCCTTGGAATGTACATAACGGTGGGAGGAGAGAACCAACTCAAAAAGTTGTCATCTAGACCTCTGTACGTGCCCTAATTGCTACACACACAGTAGCAATGCTTTTTAAAATGTTAAACTCTACTCTTACGTCTCCACAATGCCTCACATATAAGTGCCAAAAATATCCATGAAAATATGATACTGGAACAGAAAAGTAAAACCCAGAAATGAGGCAGACAATGACTGTTATTAGTTTTTTAAAGTGACTTACTTATATTTAGTATGGAAGCATCATTTTTCCTAACCAAACTGCTAACTGAATTAGCCCCTGAAAGGTCTGTCACAACTGTTACACGTATTTCATTAGATTTCCAAATGAACTAAAACCTTCTAGCCTCTATTAAGGTAACTAGGCAACAATGACACATAACCAACATATTACTCAATCTTAGCACACTGAATCATTGCCTTCAGGCAACAAATACACTGTTAGGATGATATCCTTCCCCTACAGGTCACTTCTTACATCATATCCACCATCATTACAAACTGCCAAGTGGAGCTGGGGCAATGGCTCAGTGAGTAGACCGATTGTTCCACAAGCATGGAGACCTGAGTTCCAATCCCCCTGGTAGTGGCATCCCAGTGCACCTTCAACCCCAGTGCAGTAGGGGCAGAGACAGGTGGGTCCTAGGGGCTCACAGGCCAAAAGAGACAACTCCAAGTAAAAGACCTTGTCTCAAAAATGAAGTAGGGAGCAACGCAGCAAGGATGACTGACACTGACCTCTTGCTTACACGTGCACACAGAGGCAAATGCACCTCCTCAACTACATACAAATTTTTAAAAAGAGAACCAGGGACCAATTGTCTGTTATACACTTTGTCAGGCCACAAAGTGCCATCATTTTTTACATTAACAGAGTGAGCAACCAAATCACATCCTTAGTAACAGTAGCAGTCAATGTCAAAAATAAAAACAGGTTGGGTGTGGTGTTACATGACTTAATCTCAATACTTAGGAGGCATAGGCAAGTGACACTCAGTGAGTTTGAGGCCAACCTGGTCTAGAGAGCAAGTTCCAGGACAGTCTGGTCAGGTCAGGAAAAATAAACAAATAAATAAACTAAATCAATCAATTTAAGACTACTTTCTAAATAATTCTCAAAATCTATCCACATCTTCCATCTTTCCACTGCTTTAATCCAAGGTACCAGGATTTCTCATAAGAATCATTACAGTAGGACCAGAAAGTTGGCTTGGTGAGTAGAGGCTCTGGAGCAGGTTCAATACCAATCTCAAAAACACACAAGGTGAAAGGAGAAAGCCAACTCCTACAAGGTGTCCTCTGACTTCCAATATGTCCCCCACCCAATAAACACACAAATGTGTTTGTTTTAAAGACTTAATTACTACAGCACTTAGCTTTATTTCTACCCAACACCAGGACTAAAAAGAGCACTTTCACCATCACTGAGAGTCCTATACTTCTCTCTCTGAAGACTGCACTGGGCAGATCTCACAAAGCTCTAACCACCTCTTTGTTTGAGAATGAAGAGCATTATACTCTTACCTTGCAGGCTACATCCACTAATCGCACCTGGGTAGCTTGATTTTCTGGTAGTTTACTGCCAATTGCAAGCAACGTGTCTAACAGTTGAGCTAGGACTTGATGAGACTCTAGGAAAGAGAAAAGGCTGAGTTACAAAACTTCAAAGGAGATCATTGCCAACACTAATTTACTTTGATAAGGAACATAGATTCTTATTTGTCACATAGATCCTACTGCCTAGCCTTTCATCCCTTGAACTAAAAGCTAAATATCCAAAGGACTTTGGTCTTGAAAATTTGAGACTTCCATGGGATGGGGCTAACCTTTGACTTTGAAGTATCTTACCGCTCCCTGCTGAGATGTCAAAAAACTATTCAGTTCCTTACATATCTCTTGAACGAGCATTCCCAGCTCTGTTTTTTATTGACGTGTTCCTCTCCTTTGCATTACTGCACTCTACCTCTCACATTCCAGGCTGGCCTGGAACACACCAAGTAGCTAAGGATAACTTTGAGTTCTAGGTCCTCCTCCTTCTAGGACTATGAGCATGGGCCACCATACCTGACTTTACAAACTGTTACAAACATGCCTGCTTTACAAACTGTTAGTTAGGGTTTCAATT
Source organism: Peromyscus nudipes (assembly GCA_902168325.1). Taxonomy (NCBI): domain Eukaryota; kingdom Metazoa; phylum Chordata; class Mammalia; order Rodentia; family Cricetidae; genus Peromyscus; species Peromyscus nudipes. The sequence goes on along the minus strand of CABHPH010145057.1, from coordinate 13,849 downwards.
GCTGCGAGAAAACATCAGGACCAAAAAGCAAGTTGAGGAGGAAAGGGTTTGTTAGGCTTACACCTCAGCATTGCTGTTCATCACTGAAGGGAGTCAGGACAGGAACTCAAACTGGGCAGGAACCTGGAAGCAGAAGCTGATGCAGAGGCCATGGAGGGGTGCTGCTTATTGGCTTGCTTCCCCTGGCTTGCTCAGCCTGCTTTCTTACAGAACCCAGGACCACCTGCCCAGGCATGGTCCCACCCACCATGGGCTGGGCCCTCCCTCACTGATGCCTTACAGCTGGATCTCAAGGAGGCATTTCCTCAATTGAGGCTTCTTCCTTCCTGATGACTCTAGCCTGTGTCAGGGTGACACACAAAACCGGCCAGCACACAAACCTACCTCTTCATTCAGTGGTTCTAGATCCTCCCAGTTAGCACAGATCTCATCCTCAGCTTTGCTTCCACAGTCCACTAACTATAATCCTCTAAAACACACTTTTTGTGTCACTATGCATGGTACAATAAGCTCTGAAGAAGCAAGTATATACTATATCCCAATGTCCTCATCCAGTGCTTGCCAAGGAATTATAGCCCTCATATATATGTTGAACTAAAATGAAAAACTTTTAGTAGAGAGTATGAATCACACTCTGAACAAAGTATACAGTATGCTGAATAACTAGGAGCCTCTTTATCTATGGTGTCCACACATATCAAGTTGACTTTAGTAGTAACTTCACTGAGTTCAACTACATGATCTCTATGGTTCTGTCCTGTTCTATATCCCCCATCTCCGCCCCCCACACACACATCTTGGTATGCCAGAAACTTAAAACTCAGAAGAAGGATAGATTAAATCTCTAAGAAATGATTAAGAGACAGGATTAGAAGACTTAGCAAAATAAATAAATAAATAAACTAGCCATGGACGTTGTATAATCAGAGTCTCTTTTAAAGGCTAGGATAGGGTTAATATCAAAACTCTCTGTGGTGGTTAGAATAAGAATGGTCCCTATAGGCTCATATATTTGAATGCTTAGAGAGTGACTATTTGAAAGGATTAGGAGGTATGGCCTTTTTGGAGGAAGTGTGTCACTGGGGGTGGACTTTGAGGTTTCAAAAGTCCAAGCCAAGTCCAGTGGCTCTCTTCCTGTTGCCTGTGGATCTGGATGTAAAACTCTACTTCTCCAGCACCATGTCTAACTGCATGCCACCTGCTTCCCACCATGATGATAATGAACTAAACCTCTGAAACTGTAAGCAAGTTCTAATCAAATGTTTTCTGTTTGCTGTGGTCATGGTGCCTCTTCACAGCCAATAGACTAAAGCTGGGCAGTCTACAAAGTGAGTTCCAGAACAGACAGGACTGTTACACAGAGAAACCCCATCTCGAAAACCCCAAAACAAAACAAAAAACGCACTGACTAAGAAGTTGAAGAGTTGATATCAGGAGTAGGGTATTGCTGTGGCAAGCATGACCATGCTGCCTATTGGTGGAATGTGGACTTTGGATTAGGAAAGCACTTGAACATTTTAAGCAGGGCTTAACAGGTCACACTAGTAGGATGGTGGAAAACAGTGGTGCTGAGAACAGTGTAGATTACCACAGCCCGATTCAAGAGGTTTCAGAGATGAATATTAGTAAATGGCCTAGAGACCCATTCTTATGATATTTTAGTGAAGAATGTGGCTGCTTTCAGCTCTTGTCCAAAAATTCTGCCTGAGGATAAATTGAGTTTTGGATTAATGGCATTGGCAGAGGAGATTTCAAGACAGCCTAACTATTGCAGGTGGTTATGAGTGGCCATTCTTCTGCAGATCTACAATGAAAAGGAGCAAGCTGAGCAAGGAAAAATACAAAATGCACAGTTTAAGGAGAAAAGGAACACCAGAAAGTTTAATGGAGCTAAGTCCAGTGCTCAAGGAGATAAAATGTTTAAAGAAAAGCCTGATGATAAATGGAATAAAAGGAGTATGGTGGCCTCAGGGCAAGACTCCACCCAGCTAAGCTTCCAACTTGTAAAAAGGAATTAAAGAAAAGCTTAAGGAGTAAAGGAAATCATCAAAATAGAAAGCTGGTGAAAAGGTATTTGAATGAGGGGGCCAAGTTCTAGCCTTAGGAAGCAGAAGAACTTGGCAGCTTCAGCCATGTAGTTCTGGATTTAGAGTCAAGGATACAAGAAAGGGGTTATGGACTCTCCCTCTGTGGCTACGGAACGCTGCTGAGACCAGGCATGTGTCGGAGGTGTCCCTACATGGAGGCCCAAGAGAGGCCATTGCCTGAAGTTGTGAAAGTAAATCCTGGAGACCCCAAGATATTAGAGATGGCAGAGTCAAGGGATACCTGCTATCTTAGTTAGGATTTCTATTGCTGTGAAGAGACATCATAATCATAGCAACTCTTCTAAAGGAAAACATTTAATGGAGGCTGGCTTACAGTTTCAGAGGTTTAGTCCATTATTATCATGGCATGAAGCATGGTGGTGTGCAGGCAGACATGGTGCTAGAGAAGGAGCTGAGAGTCCTACATCTTGATCCTCAGGCAGCAGCAGGAAAATGTGTATCGCATAGCTTGAGTATATGAGACCTCAAAGCCCGACCTCACAGTGACACACTTCCTCCAACAACCCCTCCTAACAGTGCCACTCCCTATGGGCCAAGCATTCAAACACATGAGTCTATGGAGGCCATACCTATTCAAACCACCACACCTGCCAGGGAGAGCTAGCAGGGAGTGGAACCAGCCCAAGAGAAAGAAGTGTGTTATAGTCAACAAAGCTGAAAGGAGAGCTGAAAATGGACATCAGACATAGAGATGCAGACAGAGTTTAGAGTTTGTCCGGCTGGTTTTTGGTCTTGCTTTGATCCAGTATTTCCTCACTCTGCTCCCTTTCCTCCCTTTTGGAATGGTAATGTATATCCTGTGCCATTGTATGTTGAAAGTATGTGACCTACTTTTTTACTTTGATTTTACGAAGGTTACAGTTAAGAGATTGCCTTGAGTCTTACAAGAGACTTGGAATTTTGGCTTTTTAAACAGTATTGAGACTGAGATAGACTATGAGGACTTTTGAAGTTGGACTGAATGTGTTTTTACATTTGCTATGGCTACAAGCCTACAGGGGCCAGGGAGTGGAATGTGGTGGAATAAGAATGGCCCCCATAGGCTCATATATTTTAATACTTAGGGAGTGGTACTATTTGTTGGAGTAGGTGTGGCCTTGATGGAGGAAGTATCACTGGGGATACACTTTGAGGTTTCAAAAGCCCAAGCCAGGTTCAGAGGCTTTCTCTCTTCCAGATGCCTGGAGATCTGCATGTAGAACACTCAGCTACTTCTTCAGCACCATGTCTGCCTGCTGCCATGCTTCCTACCATGAAGATAATGGACTAACCTCTGAAACTGTAAGCAAGCTCCAATTAAATGCTTTCCTTTAAAAGAGTTGCTGAGGTCAAAAAAAGAGTTGCCGAGGTCATGGTGTCTCTTCACAGCAAGAGAACACTGATGAAGACCCTTTTAAATATTCGCAGTTAAAGCTCGTATATAAAAAAGGCAGTGGTGTCACATGCCTTTAATCCCAGCACTCGGGAGGCAGAGGCAGGAGGATCTCTGTGAGTTCAAGGCCAGGCTGGTCTACAGAGTGAGTTCTAGGACAGCCAGGGCTACATAGTGAGACCCTGTCTCAAAAAGCCAAAAACAGGAGGAAAAAAAGAAAAAAGAAAGGACACTTCACTGAGTTCTCAGTTCTGCCAACACCCTGAGTCAACTTTGCTACATACCATGTAGCCCTGAACAAATTACGTAACTTCATTGAGCTTTCCTTTACCTATATGTAAAACAGGGACACTAGGAGCTAGAGAGAGAGCTCAGCAGTTAAGAGTGCTTGCTGCTCTTGCAGAGGTCCTGAGTTCAATTCTCAGCAGCCACATCAGGCAGCTCACAACTATCTGTAACTTCAGCTGCAGGGATCTGATGTCATCTTCTGGCCTCCATGGGTACACACACACGTGCACATACACACAAACACACATACATAAAAAACATTTTTAAAATATATTTAGAGCTGAGCAGTGGTGGTGCATACCTTTAATCCCAGCACTCGGGAGGCAGAGGCAGGCGGATCTCTGTGAGTGTGAAGCCAGCCTAAGCTACAGAGTGAGTTCCAGGAAAGGCTCCAAAGCTACACAGAGAAACCTTGTCTCAAACAAACAAACAAACAAACAAATAAACAAACAAACAAACAAATAAATAAACCAAACTCTCTCTCTCTCTCCATATATATATATATGTATGTATGTGTGTATGTATGTATGTATTTAGAACCAGGCTTGGTGATGTACACCTTTAATATCTAGCACTTGGAGAAGGAAGTAGGCAGATCTCTGTAAGTGTGAGGCCCATATGGTCTACATAGAGGGTTCAAGGCCAGCCAGAGCGACATAGTAAGACCATGTCTCAAAAACACCAAAACAACAAAAGAACAAAAACAAGCAAACAAACAAACAAAAAAACCAAAAAAAAAAAATACTTGGAATTATTTTTTTAAAGAGATAGTAATATCTATCTTCTATGTTAAATAAGTTGTTATAAATATACAGCACTTTGTAGAAGTCACAAATGAAAGTTATTAAGATAAAGCTATAGACAGAAAATAGAAACGCTTTTTTTTTTGAGACAGTCTCTAGCCCAGCCTGACCTTGAACTCCCTATGCAGGCAAGGATGACCCTAAATTTTTGAGTCTCCCACCTCTACCTCCAAGTGCTAGGATTACATCGTGAGTCACCACGTGCACTTTATGTGATCATAGGGGATCATACCTAGGACTTCATACATTCTAGACACGCACTTTACAACTGAGCTATAACCTGCACAGTCTGTGCAGTGATGGAGACGAAACCCACAGCTTCACGAATGCTAAGTAAGCACTCCACAACTGAACTACAGCCCTATAATAAAATGGTATTTTAGCCCTAATACAAATACATGTACCTATCTCTATTGAACCATCTTCAAATTCCTTTTGAAGAACAAGGAGTGTGGCTTATGCCAGCGGACTCAGACTGAGGACTATTTCAAGTTTCAGGTCATCTTGAGTATCTAGTGAGTTGCAGGATAGCCTGGGCTAAAGTAAGACCCTAAATTTTTTTTCTTTTTTTTTTTTTTTTTTTTGGCTTTTCCAGACAGGGTTTCTCTTTGTAACCACCCTGGTTGTTCTGGAACTGTAGACAAGGTTGGCCTCAAACTCACAGAGATCTGCCTACCTCTGCCTCCTGAGTGCTTGGATTAAAGGTGTGCACCACACCACCCAGTCAAGACCCTATCTTTAAAAAAAAAAAAAAGTAAATAAAATGTTCCTTTTAATAACAACCAACACAAACCTTTGTTGTAAATTCTCTACATAAGAACTAAAAATTTCTTCTCTGACTATACAGCTTTTAAGTTGCAACTTACTTTCATTCTGTAGTATGTTAATGGCATCATCCATTATGCAGTCTGGAGAGAATCCTGCAGTCTTTGATAATAATCCCAACAATGATGCAATTTTCAGTCTCACAGATGGATCATTTTCCTAGAGGAAAAAAAAAGCAACTGTCATTTGTGGTGATATTTTATTTGTATGTTAATAAAGTTTGCCTGGAGATCAGAGGAAAGAGCAAGCCATTTTAAGTAAACATGAAAATCAGGCAGTGGTAGCACACTCCCTTAATCCTATCACTTGGCAAGCAGGGTCCCTGTGTGTTCAAGGCCACACTAAGGAACAGAGTCAAGGTGGTAACACATGCCTTTAATCCCAGTACCAACCATAGAGACCTGGAGGTCTGTACAGACAGGCAGTGACAAGGAAGTGAGGTAGCTGGGCTAAGAGCCAATGAGAGGGCAGAATAACAAGGCAATAAAAGCCTGGGTAGACAGGAAGCTGTGGCACTTGGAAGCTGTGGCGTGGTGAGGTAAGGTTAGCTGGTGGCTATTCCTATTTCCCTGATCTCTAAGGCTTTCACCCCTATATTTGGCTCCGTATTTTTATTTAATAAGACCACTTAGAAATTCGTCTACAGTCATTTGATAATCTACTCTTAGCTATCAAACACACAGTAAACATGAAACTGACATCCCAAAGGATATTCAAAGATCCAACTATTCTAGGGCTTCATTCTGAAAAATTAACTCATACACCTCAAGAGAGTTTCACTCTACCAATGTAACACTCAATATTGTAAACGGAAATTTTTACATCTCCATGATGTCGTTAACTTCTAAAACTAAAAAATGTGCATTTGACACTAAAAGTACTTCGTCTCCACTCTTCAGTCAGTGTTGGATGTCCCAGACATTTCCCCACCACCAAGGCTGGCACTGGACACTCAGCATCACTGCTGGAGAGGGGAGTGACAGCTGCCACTGCCACCACTAGAAAACTACATCACCAACTTCTGTGGACCCCGATCGTGGTTGGAAAGTTGGGGCAGAAAAGTGCAGCTGACTGAAGATAGATCTGCAGTGGATCCCAGATCCTGGTTAGAAAGTTGGGGCAGAAAAGTGCAGCTGACTGAAGATAGATCTGCAGTGGACCCCAGATCCTGGTTAGAAAGTTGGGGCAGAAAAGTGCAGCTGACTGAAGATAGATCTGCAGTGGATCCCAGATCCTGGTTAGAAAGTTGGGGCAGAAAAGTGCAGCTGACTGAAGATAGATCTGCAGTGGATCCCAGATCCTGGTTAGAAAGTTGGGGCAGAAAAGTGCAGCTGACTGAAGATAGATCTGCAAGGGAGAAAGCAAATAAGATGTCTGGTCATCTTAGCTTGAAAATTAGGAGAAGCCGGGCGGTGGTGGCGCATGCCTTTAATCCCACCACTCAGGAGGCAGAGGCAGGCGGATCTCTGTGAGTTCGAGGCCAGCCTGGGCTACCAAGTGAGCTCCAGGAAAGGCGCAAAGCTACACAGAGAAACCCTGTCTCGAAAAACCAAAAAAAAAATAAAAATAAGAAAATTAGGAGATTAACCTCTAAGATTGCTGGGCTAAGAAATTTCTCCCCAAGACACAAAAGAACATGTCCCTTTCTTCACCACACTGTATAGTTAAGTATGTGGCACAATACCCAACGCTGAAAAGATGATCAATGAATATATATGAAACTGGAGGAGGGGTGCCGTATCAGTGCTGACACTAAGTAATCTTTCTATACCAATGACAAAAGTATTTAAATTTGGGTTGGAAAAATCAAACTGCCATCCAAATGTGATCATAACCACCCCACACCTCACCTACGTATTTTTGGTTGTGATTTTGTTTTTTACTTCCCATCTATTTATTTATGTGTGCACACATGTATGCAGGTACACGTGTACCACAGCACATGGGTGGCGGTCAGAAGACAACTTCCGAGAGCTGGTTCACTGCTTCCACCTTGTTGAGGCTAGGTCTCTCCTTTCTGTTGTACTACATACTGCAAGCTAGCTGGCCTACAAACTGCTAGGTGGTTCCCCTGCTTTTGCCTCCCATTTCTCCACAGGAGTGCTGGGATTACAGGTGTGCTGCAGCATCCAGCTTCCTGTTTGTTTGTCTGTTTGGTTGGTTGATTGGCTGGTTAGTTTGCTTTGGTTTTTTTAGACAGGGTTTTTCTGTGCAGCCCCGGCTATCCTGGAACTCACTCTGTAGACTAGGATGGTCTCAAACTCAAAGATCCACCTGCCTCTGCCTCCTGAGTGCTGGGATTAAAGGCGTGCGCTACCACTGCCCTGACAGCATCCAGCTTCTTTATGTGGGTTCTGGGAAGACAATGCAAGTAGTCACGTTTATATAGCAAGCACCTTTACCCCAATGAGCCAACCTCCCTGGCCTGGTTTTTGGTTTTCTGAGACAAGGTCTGCTTCTACAGCCCACGATGTCCTGAAGCTCACTGTGTAGTTCGGGCTGGCTGCAATCTCTCCATCTCCCTGTCTCCACCTTCTCAGCACTGGGGTTACAGGCATGCACCACAACCAGCTCATCTAGTTTCTAAGGAAGCAACAGACACAACCAGGCCTAAAGCAAGGGAAAGGAAAACAGATATGGTCAGAAGACCTAAAACCCTGACTGCTATGCCATTTAGTATGCACATTACCTTTGGAACATCATTTTTGTACAGTTAATCTTAAGGTATAAGTGAAGAGAAAGAGAAAGTGCTTTGAAACCAGCCAGAGGTAGTATAAAGACAAACTCATTACAAAAATGAATATAAATAGGAGCTAGAGAGATGGCTAGGTGGTTAAGAGCACTTGCTCCTCTAGTAGAAGACCTGGGCTTGATTACCAATGGTAGCTCACAACCATTTATAAGTCCAGTTCTTGGGGATCTGATGCCACTCTGGGCTGCACAGCAAGGCATTCTATAAAAAGGGAACAATGCCACTTTACCTTAAAAACAAAGTAAGAAGAGGGCTATTACAGTAGGCATGAAGGCCTTAAACAGGGAACAGCAGGACGATGGGCACACTACATTCCAGAGGTGAACGCAGAAAAAAGACATGGCTGATAGTCTTTGTGCTCTCACTCCTCTACACACAGAACTCACAGTTCTTTGAGCATGTCATTTACATGCCTGTCTCCACTCACTATCCTGCAAGCCCCTGAGGACAGCATATACCTCATTTTAATCTCAGTATCCATGGTGCCTAGAATATGAATGAATACCTTCCTGCTTCTCTGCAACATCAACTCATTCCGCAGGCAGACACAGCACAGCTCTTACAAATAATCCTCCAGGTTCTTACCTTATAATAATGTTCCAAGAGAATCCTAACTACCCCCTCCACGCTTTCTGCCTCGACAGGCTTTCTGGCAAACTGGAGTAGGTACTGCAAGGCATCTGCTGGGGAGGTGGCTTTACACAGATCGATGTGGAGAGCAGCAGATTTACTTGGTTTTGTTAGTCGGAGCTTCTTAGTAGCGATTTCCTCCTGCTGCTGCTGTAAGACAGTAAAGAAGGTAAAATGTGAAAACAGTCTGCAAATAATTAACTTGGGTTCATTTGGTGGAAATAATCTTTCCTTTCTAACACACAAGCTTAGCTAATAAAACTTTAGAAATACAGCATCATAGGGCCAGTGAGATGGCTCAGTGGGTAAAAGTGCTTGCTACTAAGCATGACAATGGTGTTCCAGCACCAGAACACACATGGTGGAAAAAAGAACCAGCTCTTACACACACACACACACACACACACACACACACACACACACAATTGCACAAAATAAGTAAATATTAAAAAATGTTTAAGTTTGTATAAAAGGGAACCTATCACTCTAAGTTCCTCAAGTCCTAACAAAATAGGCAGGCATAGAAAATGTCATAATCACGCATTTTCTTTACTCTGTAATATATTACTTTAGTGTAGTCGGCAATGATCTCCCTCAAATTTGCTCTATCAGGAAAATTCTAGTCAGGAACATTATATAATATAAAAAAAAAAAAAGCGGCTTTGAAGTCCAAAGAATTATACACTACTAGCTAGGTGAGGCTTTCTCATTTATAAGAAGAGCATCCCAAGGGTTGGGGATTTAGCTCAGTGGTAGAGCGCTTGCCTAGCAAGCACAAGGCCCTGGGTTCGGTCCTCAGCTCTAGGAAAAAAAAAAAAAAAGAGCATCCCAATACCATTTCAAGGGGTTATGTGAGAAACCTAAATTATTCTATTTTTACTATACATACATATGGTAAATACTAAACACACACCAGTTTCCTCTCTCCTCATTTTCATAACAAAGAAAAAAACACCAGAACACAAAGATTTCATTTCATCACTCTATTTCTTTTTTTTAAGATATTTATTTATTTATTTATTTATTTATTTATTTATTTATTTATTTATTATGTATACAGTGTTCTGTCTGCACATATCCCTGAAGGCCAGAAGAGGGCACCAGATCTCATTATGGATGGTTGTGAGCCACCATGTGGGTGCTGGGAATTGAACTCAGGACCTCTGGAAGAGCAGTCAGTGCCCTTAACCTCTGAGCCATCTCTCCAGCCCTCATCACTCTATTCTAACTATGCATACAAAATTTCAAAATGAGTTTTTCTGACAGCTGGGTGTACACACCTGCAACCCCAGCATTCGGGAGACAGAAGAGGGGCGCTAAAACACAAATTTAGTTCTCAGTGTTATCTGGATTGCAGTTGACTCAAAATCTAGAAGTGATTTTTCCCCTCAGGGGGTATGTAAGGAAGGGAATAATATCTGCCATTGTAACACTTTAGGGAGCCAGGTCCTATTATTTCTGCCATCAAGGAACACATACTGGTGAGGACACATACACTGGTGTTGTATGATATTTTGTTTGTGTTCTGACAAATAAAGCTTGCCTGGAGATCAGAGGGCTGAGCTAGCCACTAGTTAACTATTGAGGCCAGGCAGTAGTGGCATACACCTTTGATCCCAATACTTGGGAGGATCATGCCTTTGATCTCAGCACTTGGGAGGATTATGACTTTGATCTCAGGACTTGGGAGGGTCAAGCTTTTGATCTCAGCACTAGGGAGGATCATGCCTTTGATTCTAGCACTTGGGGGGATCATGCCTTTGATCCCAGCACTTGGGGGGATCAAGTTTTTGATTCCAGCACATGGGAGGCTCACACCTCTAATCCCAGAACTAGGGAGATGGAGACAGGATCTCTGCCCCATTCTGGGACAGGATTCAGTCTGAGCACTGGCAGAGGTAAGAACTCTCTAGTGGTTGGCTGCTCTGCTTCTCTGATCTTTCAGCTTTCACCCTCGATATCTGACTCTGGGTTTCTATTGTTAAGACTTATTAGGATTGAGCTTCACACAGGCAAGTACAGCAGTGCAGGGTGATGAGATCAAATAGCACAACAGAGTAGCATGGAAGCAGCAGAAGAAACTAACCTCTTGTTGAAACTTTCAATCAAGTCATGAAGCAAAAACACAAGGCCACTCAGTATAGGATAAAAAGTAATGAAGAATGGCATACATTTTGTGTAAAATAGACAACTACAAAAGTTCAGAGATGTATAGAAACATGGCATGCTACAAAAGGAATGGAGGAGAGAAGTGACACTATACAACAATGTAAATGCTCTGAATACCTCTACCTTAAAAAAAAAAAAAGCGCCGGGCGGTGGTGGCGCACTGCCTCCCGGCACTCAGGAGGCAGAGGCAGGCGGATCTCTGTGAGTTCAAGGCCAGCCTGGTCTACAAAGCGAGTTCCAGGAAAAGGCGCAAAGCTACACAGAGAAACTCTATCTCGAAAAAAACCAAAAAAAGAAGAAAGCAAAACAGACAAACAAAGAAACAAACCCTGTTAAGCGGGCAAGCTTACGACCTATATTTACCACAACAGAAAGAAAATATGGTGGGGCTAGAGAGATGGTTTACTGGTTAAGAGCACTTGCTGCTCGTTAGGAGGACCTAAGTTCAGTTCTCAGCACCTGGGTCAGGTGGCTCACAAATATGTCTGTCTGTCTAACTCCAGCTCCAGTGATCTGACACCTTTGTCTGGCTTCCACAGGCATGCAAACACATGGAATACATTCACACAGACAAACACACCAATAAAAGTAAATCTTTAATGAAGAAAGGGAAGGGAGGGAGGAGGAAAGAGGGAGGAACACAGAGCCAGAAAATCCCAAAGGAAGCCACAGATGCAGGAGCTCTGACAAGCTTTCTGACCCTTGATTCATTCAAAGTTCAGAACTCATTTCCCCGAAAAGGAACAACAATTTACTAACACCAACTCTGAGTCAAAGCTATTATAAGAGGCTGCTGGGAATGTAGCTCCGTTTGTAGAGTAATGCCTAGCATGCTCAAGTCCCTAGGGTTCAATCCCTAGCCCTGCATAAACCAGGATGCGGAGGCAGGTTTAGAAGCTAAAAGTCAGCCTCAGCTACATAGCAAGTTTGAGGCACCTGGGCTCTATGACACTTCGTGTTTGTTTGTTTGTTTGTTTGTTTGTTTTTCAAGACAGGGTTTCTCTGTGTAGCCCTGGCTGTCCTGGAACTTGCTCTGTAGACCAGGCTGGCCTCAAATTCACAGAAATCCACCTGCCTCTGCGTCCTGTGTGCTGGGATTAAAGGCTTGAGCCACCACCACCTGGCTCAGACCTTGTCTTTAAAAAAAAAAATAGTTGGGCCTGCAGAGATGGCTGAGGGTTACTAGCACTTGTTCTTGCAGAGGACCCAGGTTCAATTCCCAGCACCCACCTGGTGTCTAACTCCAGTTCCAGGGACAGAGATGCACGGTCTGGCTCTCCAGCTATGTGCTCCCAAGAGGCAGGCCCTCTGATGCATATTAGACTTTGTAGCCGAAGACTTCCCACTACACATGGTACACTGAAATCACTCAAGTATTTAAAAATATAAATAAAATCCCTCCTGTTGAATTAATGAATGAATAAAAGGTTTAATAATCATTTTCCAACAGACATGGCAAAGCATGCCTTTAATCTTGGCACTTGGGAGGCAGAGGCAGGCTGATTTCTGCATGTTCAAGAACAGCCTGGTCTCTCAAAAAAATAAAAAATAAAAAGAATCATTTTCCTAAATGGTACTGCTCTGCCTAAAGAACTAAGAATGCTAGTGATTCGCTGGCATAAACTGGGAACTGGTCAGAAATGCATATCTTGCCTCACCTCACCGACCTATTGAATAGAATCTGCATTTTAACAAAATCCTCAAGTGAGCTGGGTCTGTCGCTCAGTGGTAGAACATGGGCCTCAGCGTCCATGAGGAGGTCCTAGGTTTAATCCCACTACTACCAAACAATAAATAAATTTTTAAAATTCTGCATCATATTTTATATATATATATATATATATCTGTATACATGAGGAAATGTGAGATGCAGAATGAAGATCTGCCTCTTCTACAGACATACCATAGAGCACACTGACAGTTCTGACAGGGGGTTGGTCAACCTATCTTTAGAAAACTCCGAGGGAGGCTGACGGTGTAGTGGTCCTGTGACCCTCGCCTGCTTTGTCTGGGGCTTGAATTCTACAGACCCCTTGACCAGCCCCTTGGAGCTTTGCATATAGCCCACTTTGTCTATGAAAGTAGGGAACAAGAGTTAGGAGGGATTCTGCCACCAGCCGAGGACAGAGGGATGCAAATGTAACCCGATCTGGCACGACCAAACTGTGAGAGATTAAAATAAGGTAACTGAGAAGAGTTTTTAAAATTATACAGCACTTTGTTTCTCCTAATAATTTTGTTTGTTGTTTTGTTTTGTTTTCAAAGTGGGCTGGGAGGGTGACTCAGGGGTAAAGTGCTCGCTTAGCATGCTTAGGACCCTGAATTCTATCCCTAGAACTCCAAAAAACAAACAAACAAACAAACAAACAAACAAACAAAAAAAGTCAGACTCCACATGAGAACAGCGGCCTCGACCTAACACACCCCCTGACCTGCAGCCTGAGAGCCTGAACCTGAGCCGGTTACACAAGCTTAGGCGCCTATCTGGAGAACAGCGTGGGGTGAGGACAACCTTCCCGCGCCGACCGGTCCAAGACCGTTCCTGCTTACCTGAACCACTTTAGTGAACTCCTCATAAACCCGCTTTTTAAGGTGCGCCGCCATGGCTGCACGGGCACTCTCGGCTTCCGTAGTTTCTGAAAGAGCCGTGCAAATCCTCTCTAGCACACCGAATTCCGCCGCAATCCCACAAGGCAGTGGGGGTTCCCGGATAGAGAGGCCGCTTCCGGAAGCTCGACTGCCCGGCCGCCCTGTGAGTCGATTGGCTGCCTTGACTCCAGCGGAGCCGGAAGTCTGGCCGCGTCCTGAAAGCTGGGCGGAGTCAAAGGCGGGGCGGTCCGGAGCTGGAGGCAAAACCCGGAGCTGTGTTCTCCAGGCGGAGCTGAAGTTCCGTCTCCATGGA
>CABHPH010145056.1:0-10860 GCA_902168325.1 Peromyscus nudipes | reverse complement strand
GAGAGAGAGAGAGAGAGAGAGAGAGAGAGAGAGAGAGAGAGAGAGAGAGGCGAGGGAGGGAGAGCGGGAGGTGGGGGGTATTGATCGTGTATGTTTGTGTAAGTTTGAGTGAGTGCAAACTGCACACCATGTAGACCGCACCGTAAGCATCATCCCACATGTCTGCAAGGACTCTGATTCTTGGATAACTGGTCCGCTGCCCAGAACTTCGGAGCATTTCAGCGAACAGTCTTATCCCTTTCTTTCCCCCTGAAAATAAAATATGCAGTTGACAGAGAGGAGTCTGCAGGTGTCCTGGGGAGCATGGGGGAGGGGAGGAGGGAGGAAGGAGGGTAGATATGAGTCTGTGGTCACTTTAGAAAGACCTTATCCAGTTGGAAAGATTGTGGGGCCCAGGCTGGGTGAGCAGGTTCTTGTCCACACTCACCACTAAGGTTGCCCATCTGTGCCCCACCCTGGCGTCCTGTAGCCTTCCAGGATCTGTCAGCACCTGCACTTGGGCAGGCAGGGACACAGGACAGACAGGAGGAGCATGGGGCGCAGATGGAGGGCGGGGGCAAGTCCTGGGAGGGGAGGCTAGGAGAGATGGAGATGGAGGCATCAGGAGCAGGCTGAGGGTAGGGGGGAAATCCTGGGGAGGGGGCAGAGAGAGGAAGGTTGAGAACAGGCAGAGTTCAGGGGCAGGCTGAGGGCAGTGTGGGAAGGTCTAGAACAGGCTGAAAGGTCAGAGATGGGTTGCATGGGTCAGACTAAGGTCAGGTGGGGCAGGTAGAGGGCAGGCCATTTCTTAGAGGCCCCTGAGCAGAAACGAGGGAGAAGGTGGAAGAGGAAGGCCTAGTTCCCATGGCTCCTCCAAATGAAGCATCCACACCCCACCATCCCCGCAGAAAGAAAACTAAACTGTTCTCACGGCTGCGCAGAAAGAAGAACAGGTACCCCCGCTGAGTGCAGTGCCATGGGCCTCTGGGCCCCCCGCCCTGACTGCGCATGCGCCTTGTGACCTGTGCCCTGCTGCGGGGCCCACTAACCCCTAACCTGCCGGTGTGTCCTGTTGCTTGGGGACATGTGTCAGGAGGGGATGGAGGGCCTGGGATACCAGGGAGGTAGGAGGTACAGGGCAGGGGGTTTGAGGGTTAGTGTAGTGCACACCCTAGAGTCCAGCCCTGGACTGCTGCTGGTCACCAGCACAGGTGGAAAAGGTACTGAGCAGGGACAAGGAGCCACACAGTTAAAGACATCCCCATATACACTGTATTCTACATTGTTTTTGTTGTTGTTGTTTTTTGGGGTTTTTTTTTTGGTTTTTCGAGACAGAGTTTCTCTGTGTAGTTTTGGTGCCTGTCCTGGATCTTGCTCTGTAGACCAGGCTGGCCTCGAACTCACAGAGATCCACCTGCCTCCAACTCCCAAGTGCTGGGATTAAAGGCGTGCACCACCGCTGCCTGGCCTGTTATGTATTCTTTAGGGAGGCAAGTGCACCCCCATAAAAACAAGGCCGCCTCAGATCAGGCGTCTGGGGCACCAGTCTAGTGTTCCTTCTGGAATGTCTAGATCTTCACATGTCAACACCATAGCTGATTGTTTCAAGTGGCTCTTGAGCAGCTGAAATGTGTCCATTGTGATCCTGGAAGCTGAGATGGTAATGCTAATTTATTTCAATTAAGTAGACGTGTGGTGGCTGGTACCTGCTGCTGTTAGAAAACACCAATGGATCCCCTGCCCCTGCATGTCCAGGAGCTCCACTGCATATCCCTGACCCTTCTTGTTCCTGAGTGGACCCTGCTGCTCACTTGGCCCTCTCTCAACTGCCACTTCTCTGCAGTGAAGCCACCAGCGTTGGTTCATGCCAGCCTTGCCTGGGGACGTTTCTCCAGGGTGTGCACTAAGTTCAGGAACCGTGGGAAGGAAAGTGTAGAGGTAGTGAGGGCTCCTGTGCTGTGGTCAAATCTGTGCAGATGGGAAGAGGCAGGTGGGAAGGTCGTGCAGAGGTCGGTGGAGCAGGTCAGGGATAGGCTGAGTGGGCAGGCTATGATGAAAGAGACTCACGTTGCCTCTAGGATGTTTGGCTTGCTTGTGCTGTGGACATTGGGCATTTAGGCGTAGATGGGGAAGAGACTTGTGCTCACTGGTGCACCCCTGATTTGAAGGCAAGCCCCCTATGAGCCACACAGGAGCATACCCTGTTCCTTTCACTTCCAATCTCTACATGCACTCATTTCCAGAAAGGGATTCACAGGGGTTCCACCGGACACAGATCAGCACACAATTTCTTTTTACATGTGGATCCATGGGGCTCAACATGCATGCACAGTCTACACACAGGACCACGGGGCTCACATGTGAATGCACAGTTTTGCACACAGGACCATGAGGCTCACTCACGCACACAACTCCACATGTGGATCCCAGGGGCTCACATATGTACACAGTTTTACATGCGGATCCATGGGCCTCACACATGCATACACAGCTCCACATGTGGATCCACGGAGTTAACGAATACACACATATAATTCCCCATGGACACCCACAGGGTGCTCACAAACTGCTCCGTGTCTTCTAGCACTTTGTCCTGCTGATACCACTCTCTTTTTGTCCTTCTACAGTGACAATGTACCTGAGAAAGGGAACAAGAGCCCTTCACCTCCTCCAGATGGCTCCCCTGCTGCTACCCCTGAGATCAGAGTGAACCACGAACCAGAGCCGGCCAGTGGGGCCTCACCTGGGGCCACCATCCCCAAATCCCCATCTCAGGTAGGCATGTCTGTTGTCTGTCTGTTTTTCCTTCTCTTCCTCTGCTTTTATCTCCTCCCCTTTCTCCATCATCCGCAGCCTGGGGCCAGACAGGGTGTGAGCCTGAGGCTCCGCTCCATGGAAGACTGGTTCTGACCTCAGTCTGCATGGGCTCCACTGAACCTAGACTTTCTCAGTGGCCCTGGTCTATTTGACGGTGGTATTTGTAAACATTCCCATCCATAGACGTGAGCACCTTCCCCCTGTTCCATCTCCCTGTCCTGTTTCCTTGATTCTTAACCTTTCTCCCTTCCTAGATAGTTGTTCTGGCTGTCCAGCCCCTGAGTATCCAGTATCTCTCCAGACTCAGGATGTCTTGCCCTTTCTCTGGCAGGGACTGAGAGAAGAACCCTATTAGATGTTCTCACAGGACCATCAAAGGAACAGGAAGAGAGTGGGCTCAGTGAGGCAAGGTGGGGGCGGGGCAGAGGGGACAGGTGTCTCCATCCTGTCCTGTTCCATCACGCCCTCTGGGTTCCCGCAGAGGTCCCGGGAGCTAGCAGCTGGGTGGGATTGAAAGGATTGAGTCGTCTTGCTCCTGTTCATGGGAAATTAGGACAGCGAGTCCAGGAGTGGCTCTGAGAACCCACACCTGAACAGTGTATGGCTGTTGGTGAGCTAGGGTCCCAGGCCAGTGCTGGCCACACTTCTGTTCACTCGGTCTTTTTCACTGCCCTGGGCAGATGGGTTAGAAGGCAAGGTTAGGGCAGTCCTTCACCTGGTCTGCATATGTGTGGTCCTTGCGGGGACCTAGTTCGGGCTGGCTTCTGTACTGGATAGCCTGAGCCAGAGCTGGAGCTCCTTTTGGATGGCCCCAGCCTAGGGAAGAGGAGGTAAGGTCTGTGGGAGGGCAGAGATGGGCAGGGGAGGGGGCCTTTAACTCAAGTTCCCTCCTGGTTAGGTAGGGCAGACCTAGTGGCCTATGGGAACGTGTCAGGGGTTGAGACCTGCTGGGCCACCTGCTCTGCCTTTGTTTACCTCCTGTGCTTCTGTCCCCTACCCCCTTCTCCTTTCTCTTTGTACAGTGGTTTTGGACCTCCAGTCTTGGTCTCTTCCCTTGGGGTGGCCTGTCGTCCTGGTGTCTGTTTAGGGGAGCAATGACTTGTTTGTTCTCCTCGGTGGCCTGGGAGTGACCGACTAACGTAACCATGGCTTTGTCTCTGTCTCCCTGTGCCGTGCCCTGCCACGCCTGCCACGCTCCCCCTCTTGCTGGCCCACAGCTCCGGAAAGGCCCACCTGTCCCTCCGCCTCCCAAACACACTCCATCCAAGGAGATGAAGCAGGAGCAGATTCTCAGCCTTTTTGATGACGCATTTGTCCCCGAGATCAGCGTGACCACCCCCTCCCAGGTCAGCCGTGTCCACCGCGGCCCAGTCTCCTCCCCTTACCTCACTCTTTCTCTCACAGCGTGCATGGCCTTCCATCCTCCACCCTGAACTCTAAGCTTCTCTCGAGAGTCAAGAATTTGGCTGGAGAGATGGGCTGGAGTCTCCATCTTTGATCCGTGCATCTCTCCTCGTCCATCATCATCCATCATCCATCCTACCCATCCGAGCATGCACCATGGCTAGATAAAGGGACATGGTAGTGACAGATCTTCCCTGTTTCTTGTGGCGGTGGTCAGCTTGGCAGTCACCTCACAGTGACTGATGCTATCATGGGGACATGGAGTGATTGGGCAGCCATGGGACGTTCCCTGGTGCAGATGACATTTGCCTGGGAAGGATTCACAGACATTGCTCAAGTTAGAGATATCAGAACTAGGCCGGAAGGGATAAGACCCAGACTCACTAAGTGGGGCAGGTGGCTGGTAATGGTAAGCATCTGGCGGAGCCCTGCTGCATACTGTAATGACCAAGGTGCAGAGACTTACCTGTCAGGGCTGCTGTTTGTAAGTGTCATGAAATGCCCACCCTCAGCTGGAGATAAAGAGAGAGGTGCCTTTTGTGGTGGAAAAAACATCTTGTTAAGACTGGAGCAGGCTGACACACCGTCAGACCAGCCTGGGGTGATCAGCTCCCTGTTTCAAACTGGCCTTAAGCCTCCTAGCCTTCCATGCAAGGCTTCACTTTTGAGGAGGTGGCTAGTCTAGACCCTGGGGGACTTGGCCAGAGCCCTACCCAGGTGTGTCTCTAGACTCTACCTTCCCCAGGATTGTTTGTATAACCCAGATAGCTGGAGAAGGCGGACAGGGTCTGAGGGTGGGAATGAGGAAGAGGCAACTTGGCATGGAGAACAGTGGCCACTGCAACAGGAACCTAGAGAGGATGGGCCTTCAGCTCCCATGGAAGGACTACGTGGTAGAGCCAAGCGCCTCTATGCACGAGGGTGGTACAGAGGCAGGTAGGAATAGGCAGTGTGGGAACGGTGCTGAAAATCTCCAGGCTAGCTTGTTGTGGGGCCTACCCTCCCTGAGCATGCCTGTGCCTTGCTGGGCAGGTGACCGGCATACATTTAAGATGAGAGATATGGGATATTATGGGAGCTAGCAGATGCTGAGTGGAGATAGCATGTGGTGATATATTGTGTACCCTAATAAAATTTACCTGACAATCAGAGAACAGAACAAGCCGCTAGATTAAACATAGAGGCCAGGCAGTGGTGACACACACCTTTAGTCCTAGCTCTCGGGAGGCAGAGATCCATCTGGATCTCTGTGAGTTCAAAGCCATCCCGGACTACATGAAGTTGACTCAGTCTAGGAGAGAAACAGAACCAGACAGTGGTGGCACACACCTTTAATCCCAGCACTTGAGATCTCATGCCTTTGCTTGGGAAACACACACGCCTTTAATCCCAGGAAGTAATATGGCAAGGTGGAGAAAGGTATATAAGGCGTGAGGAGACAGGAACTAAAGTCTTTCGGCTGAGGAAAGCTTTTCAGGGTTTTTTTTTTTTTTAGGAGTTCTAGAGGTAAGAGGTGCCTTGTTCCTTTGTCTTTCTGACCTTTCAGTATTTACCCCAATTTCTGGCTCCGGGTTCTTTATATAAAAAGGGCCATTTAGCAATTTGTGTTACAATGGCGTACTACTTACGTGTACCGGTCTTGTTTGGTTTTCAAATGCACCCTGTTTACCTGCGGAGGGACCTGATGTAGAGCTCACCATGGTCATGTGTCGGAGGGAGCCAGAGAATGGCCCACCAGACTCCATGTGTCCCTGTCCTCCCCTGTCATCGCATGTCTTGCTTGCTGCTGCTCATGTCCATCTGCAGGGAGCCCGGGGCTGCCAGTCTGCCGGGGTGGAAGAGCACTTTGGGCGGTATGGTGTGAGTGGGGGCGGGCTCGTGTTGTCCATGGTGCTGGTGCTAACAGGCTGCTTGGTGTGATGTGGTGAGCAGTCTGCATCCATTCAGTGTCTTGGTCTTGTGTGGGAAAGAGTCGTTTGCCACAGGCAGGACTGAGAGAAGATGAGCCGCTCCCCGATGGTGGGTCTCCCCGACAGTACTTCAGGAGAATTGCTGTCTGAGCCTGGGTGACTTCTAAGAAGGGTGGAAGGGGTAAGGTTGGTGGCTTTATGACAGAGGTGCCTGCCTCATGCTGGGTGGGAGGCACCTCAAAGTCTTGGGGCCGTGATGTCTCTAGCCCAGCTTTCAGACAAGGCTGGACTGGAAGGAAAGTCAGCTAAGGGTCAATCTGAGGCTACTCGTTCTGGGAAGTGGGTCCACTTGGCCTGGCCCAATTGAAAGGGATCCCAGAGTCTTACGCTGTGTGGGTTCTTAGTGTCCTCAGGACAATAGAGGCTCCTCTGAAGAGCCGCAGGCCACATCACAGTTTCTAGCTTCTCTTGATCGGGATGGACATAGGCCTGGGACACCCTCTCTGAGTTGGGCTCCCATGGAAAGCAGGTGGAGGTAAGAAGTCGCTGGCCTGACTTTGCAGGACTGCAGCCCCTCTGCCATCCTCTGAGGGCTGGGAAGGGGGCACACTGAGCCATATCCCTGCTCGGACCAGGGTGAAGTCTTCCATAGCTCTGAGGAGGAAGCCCACAAGCACAAAAAGATCACAGTTCCTTTGAGGCAGCTAAGTCAATATGTCCCCGGGGAGCTGGTGTTGCCCAGCACCCTTCCAGCCTTGGAAGCCTATCCTGGTCAGCTGTTACTGATTTGTTCAAGGGTCTCCCTCGAGAGTCTGGAGAGAGGCACCTCCCGTGATGTGCTGGCCTGGGGTTCATAGGAGCTTTATATTGTTGGTGGAGTACTAGCTGCATGTATACTGCTGGGCTGCAGCCAGGTCCCCCAAAAGGGAATCTGGAGGCATCTGTAGGTGTGGTCTATACTGGTAATGCAGGTACCCCCAAGCTCCCTAACATTGGGGTCCCACACTGAAGATGCCCTTGAGGCATGTATAGATGCATGGCAGGCTGGGGTGTCCCAGAGGGTGGCTTGGCTGGGTGCCAGTGTGAATTCTTTGATATGGGGGCCTCTTGGTTGGGAGACTGAGGTGGGCATGTCCAGCCCAGGCCACAGCCTTGTTCTGCTCTTGAAACACAGGGGCAAAGTCAGGTGAGCTTGTGGGGGCAAAAGGCAGTGAGGAGATGAGAGTGACCTGGTCTTGGCTGCTGGAAAAAGCTGGTCAGATGTTGGATGCTGACCCTAGTGGGGGTCAGGTATCTTCGCGGAGGTCGGAGCCTGTGCTAGTTTGTGTAGTTGTGGTCAGTACTTTTTCGTTTGTGTGTGTGTGTGTGTTGTGTGTGAATCGGTTTTCCACGTGTGCACAAGGCATAGGCTCAGTCTCTTACTAACTGCTTTCTCCCTCTGCTGCTGTCACCAAGTTTGAGGCCCCCGGGCCTTTCTCAGAGCAGGCCAGTCTACTAGACCTGGACTTCGACCCCCTTCCGCCAGTGGCAAGCCCTGTGAAGGCACCCACACCCTCTGGCCAGGTTGGTTGTGCCCACCAATGCCCATGGCCCATCAGCCTCAGGACCAGGCCTTGTACTTGTGTGAGCCCCATAGACTCAAGTCTTTGGGGGTGAGGGGACAGGTCACTTGGCCTTTTGCCCCTGGTCCTCTAACCTCCTTTGGATGTAGGGCAGAGTAGATGTGGGCTACCTGGGCTACTCTCACTCAGGACATGTCCCACAACCTCTGGTCACTCCAGCATCTTGCCCCTCCATTAGCCGTTCTGTGGGCCTCCCGGAGCTGAGGTCCGAAGCCTTCAGAGACCAACTTGGAGCCTGCTGGGTTGGGGTGCAGGTGGGGTCCCTGGGTCTGCTTGCTTCCCTGTCTCTAACCTCTGTACTGACTGTCTCCTTTTCCCATTACTGCTGCCCTCAGCCAATCCCATGGGACCTCTGGGAGGTAAGCTGCGCATTTGCTCCGCACCATACCCCTGGGGGCTGTTTCTTCATGTGCGAAGGGCCACTCGCCCCTCCATCCATCTGCATATGGCACACTCACTTATCCGTGCTCATATGCACAGGGGGCCACTAAGACTCCATCCCTTCATAAGGACCACAGGAATGGGCTCCTTGGTAACTCAAGACTGGGTTCTACATTGGTTAGATTTCAGGTCTTGCTGGTGTTTACCTTGACAAGTAGCCAGCAGGTCATCTAGAATAGTCAAGGAGTCCTGATTACAAGGCAGTATTAGAAAGCTGTTTTTTCTGGGGACCCACCCCTGGGAGTCCTGGGCATGGGGATTTAGAGACTTACACTTGGAATGTGCCTAGCAATTGGTTATAATAAAACCTGGGTTCCAGGACACAGTCTGGCAAGGGCCAGTCAGTATGGCAGGTGCTATTGGGCCACACAGCAGCCAGGACTCTGGGGGCTCAAAAGTTTCTATAAAAGAGCTTCATTCTGTTAAGTGCTAGCTGAGTTTGATTCTTAATACTCAGGTAAAAATTCCAGGCATCGGGCTGGAGAGATGGCTCAGTGGTTAAGAGCACTTACTGCTTTTGCTGGGTTCTAGTCCTAGGACCCACATTAGGTGGTGTACAACTGTCAATAATTTCAGTCCCAGGGGATCTGATGCCTTCTAGGCTCTGCAGGCCCCTGCACACATGTGGTACATAGACAATTATATGGGTGCACACACATACATGTAAATCAAAGTAATAAATAAATCTTTTAAAAAGATGTCAGATGTGGAGGTGCAAGCTTGTAACCCCAGCACTGGGAGGCAGAGATGGGTGTATCACTGGATACTGCTGGCCAGTCAGCCTAGCTGAAATGGTGAGTGCCAGGTTCAGTGAGAGACCCCGTCTCAAAAAGCCAAGTATATAGTGACTGAAGAGACATAAGAGATGACCCTCTGGCCTCCACACATAAGATCATATATGCCACATATGTGCACACATACACAGAAACACACACACACACACACACACACTCAAGGCTTTCTGTAATTGCTGGAGAAATATGGCTGGAGTGGGCTGGCAGGGCCATTCTGACCATTTTGGTAGATGTTCTGCTGTGTGGTGGCGTCACACTTGCCTGACCCCTTGACAGTGGCAGGACCAGAGCAATGGGAGGCAGTTGTCCCCACAAAACTGACCAGGCTGTTACCCTGGGCCACATCCCTTGTTAATGCTGGCCACTCAAGACCACCCTCTCTTGTCTCCCGCCCTTGTCCAATATGCCCCCTCCCCCCACTCCCCGGCCTTCTCTCCCCTCCCCCATCTTGGTGGCTTGTCACTAGTCCACAGAGACTCAAGCTGGCATCCTGCCTTCCGGGGAGCCCAGTTCTGCTGAGGGCACCTTTGCTGTGTCCTGGCCCAGCCAGACGGCCGAGCCAGGGCCTGCCCAAGTAAGTGCCCCCTTGTTCCCATCTGGCTTCTTCCCATCTCTGGGGTGTATCGTGGACAAAGAGCCAGAGGACAAGACTTGGAGGTCCCGGGATGGTGTCACTAGGTGGTGGTGCCCAAGGTGGGTGATCATAGCTCATGTCACATCTACCCTCCCCTACTCTCTTACCTCAGAGCAGCCCTTCAGAGTGGGAAGAGAGGGACGTTTCCGAGGAACTAACAGGTTATTCCAGGCGTTTCCCGGAATTTTTTTGGCTTGTCTTCATCATAACCTTATCAACCAGATACTTTCTTCTTTGTTATATTAGAGGAAGTGGAAGGCAGAAAGGCTGATTAACTATGTTCCACTGCTCAAAAGTGGCTGAGTCTGAGTGTTGGTAGAGGTTACCCCATGGTGGAGCTTTGGCCATGGTCTACTGTAATACCCTGGCTCTGATGCTGTTATCCATGGAGAAGGCAGCATCCAGGGCTGGAAAAGGGCTGCCTGGTGTTCTAAGCATGCTTGGTGGGTCCAGGCCATCCAGCAGGCTCCAGCTAACCTGTGAGGGGCCAGCGTGGCTGGCAGAGTGGACAGGAGGAAGCTGGGTATTTAGAGGGAAGGGCCTGTAAGGCAGAGGTGGGGGCAGCATTCATGGTAGTGTGCCATTCACTGAGGTGTAGACCGTTCTCTACATGCCTGTCACCTCTGTGTCAGCCAGCATTTTCTCTCCAGTCGCCTCCTGTACAGGGATCAGCCTGTCCTGCAGGGCGCTGCTGGGTTGTGTGGGACACGGTTCTAGGCCAGCCAGCCAGGCCATTACCGGTGGCCTTCTCACGGTGTGTCCTGGACATGGCGTCCTGCTCTGCGTCTGATCCCTTGCTGACATTTTATGTTGCAGCCAGCAGAGGCCTCCGAGGTGGTGGGTGGAGCCCAGGAGCCAGGGGAGACAGCGGCCAGTGAAGCAGCCTCAGTAAGACGGCAGGGACCATGCCCTGTTTTTTCTTCACCGTTGTCTGTCTGTCCAGTGCTGTCTGTCTTCTGCCTCTCTGCAGCTTCCCTGTGTTCCTCGCCCATGCCGGTGCAGGCCACAGTTCCCTGGAAGAGCACAGGGCAGAGTAGTTTGGCACCGGACATGAACACGTCCCCTTCCCTCCCGTGGCCCTGGCTTTCCCCACCCTGCCATGGGTGCTGCTGACTCATCATCATTCCCCTGTCCGCAGAGCTCACTTCCGGCTGTGGTGGTGGAGACCTTTTCAGCAACTGTGAATGGTGCCGTGGAGGGCAGCAGTGGGGCTGGGCGCTTGGACCTGCCCCCGGGCTTCATGTTCAAGGTGAGCTTCG
>CABHPH010145055.1:12942-49000 GCA_902168325.1 Peromyscus nudipes | reverse complement strand
TTTTTTTTAAATTCAAGATTCCAGTAAGAAGCAATTTGCACCTGCTTTCTATGTCTGTGAAATAAGAGGACGTGGGAATTAGGGGTCTGCAGCAGGCTTTTCCTTGTGGGCCACCAACCAGCTCCCAAATCATGACATGGAAACGTAATATTAATTATAAATGCTCAGCTTTATCCTATGCTTGTTTCTTGCTCGCTCTTATAATGTAAGCTGTTTCTCTTCATCTGTGTTTTGCTCAGAGCTTTTACCTTTTTTCTTTCTGTGTATCTTATTTTCACTGCTTCTCACATCTGGCTGGCTGGCAGCTGCCTGGCATCTTGCCCCAGGCATGCCCCTCTCTTTCTCCCTCATTCTCTTCTTTCATTTCTTCTCTTCTCTCCTCCTATTTATTCTCTATGTCCACCAGCCCTGCCTATCCCTCTCCTGTCTAGCTATTGGCCATTCAGCTTTTTGTTAGACCAATCAGGTGCCTTAGGCAGGCAAGGTGAAACAAATGCAACACATCTTTACATCATTAAACACACGTCTTTACATCATTAAACAAATGCACCATAAACAAATGTAACACAGCTTTACACAGTGGAAGTAGTATTCTGCAACATAAACAAGTGTAACAAGAGGAAAACTGTTGGACTCTGCAAGAGGAAGTAATCCCAGGAGAGTTGGCTTTGTAGTCAGTAAGGTACAGATGTCCACGCAGCTGGATTCTGCTCTTGTAGACTTGAGAAAGGGAAATAGTGAGCCCTTTCAACTGCGACACTTTGTGTTGTCTGCATTTGTTGGTTAACAAATGTTTTTATATCCAGTGCCTCATTTGGTTCTCACACTCATCATGAGAGGTAAGCAAAAAATGATGATTATTGAAATTAATTTGCAAAGAAACTGGAACACATCAGATTCAGTGATGTGGTTGGTTGCCACCAAATATCCGTTGCCCTTCTACAATTCTCTCATTTTCAAGCCATGTGCTTTTAGGAGAAATGACAACATTATCCATCGCTGTGAGGATGGGGCATGTGAATCAGAGCATTGAACTTTAGGTCTCACAAAGGACATCAGGGATAGGCTTGTAGATTCAGTTGGAGCCGCAAGAAGACCGATGTTGACTGGAATGAGGTGCATGCTTTCTCTATTACCTTTGTGCACTGTCTTAGAAGAAAGCAAAGAGCACAGCAGAGAACAATGAGAAAGAAAGCCTTGTTCCAGGTAGAATCATTGTTCTTCCAGTCTAGGGAGCAGTTGGCTTTTCTTTTTATCATAAATTGACTTGAGCTGGTTTGTTGGTACCTGCAAGATAATCCAAGATGGTGGTGGTATCTATGGCCCATAACTTCACTTTTCACATCAGTGACAGATTTCTGCTCTCCACTTGGCATCAGCTTTCTGTATCCATGTGTCTTATCAACGGGAAGCTTTCCTCTTTATTCAGAGAGAGAAGCAAAGGGATGGAAATGTAGCCTACTCCTGTTTTCACATCTAAAAATTCCTGGCGTTAGTTAACCAGCCAATGGACTGCACACGCCTGGCTTAAATGCGCTCTCCTTTCCCCACCCATCTCACAATGGCCAGAGTGTGGGTAAAGATGAAGTTAAGTGGGTGATAAGATACAGGATATGGCCACAGAGGCAAGCTGGTGAAAAAAATGAAGAGTCAATTAACTATTCTGTGGCATCTGTGAATCTCAGACACCTAAAAATCCCTAGACAGAGAAAGATAGTATAATTCTTCATTTGAATTTTATGATCATTTAAATACTTTTAAGGTTTATGCCACTTCTTTAACTAACTCATGAGGTTTTGGGTGTTTTTTTTTAACTGAATTTAAGAACAATTGCCTCAAATCATACCAGTAAGTTGTTCTGAGTTCATGGAGAAAAAGAAAATTAAAATGCCCTCAAGGAATAAGTGATCTATTCACACCAACTGAAAATCAAATAACATCATGGAACTTCTTAGTAAAAAATTTTTGCAATGATAAGAATAGAAACTCTGTGATAGAAAACTGAGGTTCAGGGGAATACAGCCAAGTGGAACTCCAAAAAGTCTCACAGGGTAAGTGTAGGGAGATTTACTTCTACCTGGAACAGCTCCTTCATATTTTTATTCCATGTAAAGTTTAGCTGTTTTCCAATTTTACTTATATTTGATGAATAACTTTATGCTATTTTTATTTGATGCAACCATAAGATGAGCAATTTATTCCTACTTTTATTTTTATGTGTGTAAATAACATTATAATAAAATAAATAGGTTAACATTATGGACCATAAGAAAGTAAATTTTTCCCTTAAAAGGCGTTAGTCAGTGTCTTAAGCTTGAAAGGCAAAACAGTATAGTGTGTGTTCCTTGCCCTCTTGCTTATGGTCTTCACTCTAGGACACCTTTCTTTAGAAAGAGTAGTGCACCTTGTTAAATTCTGACATTCAAAAATTATACATATTTAATACATACAACTCAGTGAGTTTATGCATTAAATATTATGTATTTAAAATATAGTATACAATTTATGCCATAAACATCTATCTCCTGCACAAGTTTCTTCCTATATTCTAGTTGCATGCATGCAATAATCACACTTAGCATATGCTCTACTCTTCCAGTAAATTTTAAGTGTACAATATCATTAATCTAGGCACCATGCTGTACCTTGCGTCTTTAAGACTCTTTCATTCTGTAGAGCAAAGCCTCAGACCCTTTGACCACTATGTCTAGATTTCCCCCTCTTCCCAGGCACTGCCCACCACCATTGACTCTCTGCTTCTAGGAGTCTTAACTCTTTTAGTCTTACTGTGTAAGTGACATTATGTTGCACTTGTTCTTCTGTGTCTGCATGGTTTCACTTAGCATGTCCACCAGGTACATTTATGTTGTCACAGATGGCCAAGTTTTCTCCTTTGAAAAGGACTAACATTCTTTGTATGTAGATGCCATGTATGTACATACCCTGTTGGACATTTGGGTGCTTCATTATCTTGGCTATCATTAATAGTGTTGCAATGACCAGGGGAGTGCAAATGTCTTTTCAAGATCCTGATTCCAAATCCTTTGGATGTGTGCCCAGAAGTGTAATTCCCTAATCATGTGGCAGTTCTATTTTAATTTTCTGAAGAAACTTTATATGGTTTTGGCAATTTGTTTGCCCAACAATAACACACAAAGGTTCATTTTCTGTGTGTATTTTCAAGCACTCATCTTTTAAAAATAAAAATATAACAATTATAGTACAAAGTGTAAGGCAGTCTCTCTTTGTGGTTGAGCATCTCTTCACATACCTATGAACCATTTGTATGTCTAGAATTTCTAGAGAAATGACTGTCCACTCCTTTGCCCTTTTAAAATCATAACATTTGTTGGCTTTTTCCTATGGAGCAGAGAGACTTCTTATGTATTTATCACAACTGTGGTTTAGGGCCATGACCTCCCTTTTTTACATTAGGATGAATTTTCCTTTAGTTGGTCAATTTCTTTGCTGCACAGAAGCATTTTGATATCGTTTCTCTTGTTCATTTTCATCACCTTCATTTTGTCTGCTATATTCCAGAAAGCACTGACAAATCCACTATCCAGAAGCTTCCCCTGCTTTTAACTTCCAGGAATTCTATGTCGCCAGGCATTACTTAAGTGTTTAATCCCCTTGAGTTGATTATGTATAGTGGGGCCCACCTTCATTCCTTCGCATCTGCCTAGTTTACTTTCCCAACATCCTTTGCTGGTGAGATATTGTTTATTCCTATCACCCTTGTCAAAGATTAGCTGGTTGTATATGCTTGGACCTACTTCTCTCTATTTTTGTTCTAATGTCTTCTACGTCTGTTTAATTCCAGCACCATAACTGTTTTGATTAGTATAGCTTTGCAACATATTTTACAACAAACCATAATAGCAGAGCTTTTATTATGGCTAAAAATTGCTTTAGCTGTTCAAGGTCTTTTGTGGCTCATTTTATGTTTCAGATTAGATTTTCTACTTATGTGAAAAAATGTCACTGGGATTTTGATAAGGATAGTCTGTAGAGTAGCATGGATGGACACCTTTGTATTGGTCTTCTCAGTCTCAGAACATAGGAACTTTCCATTTATTTGTGTTAATTTTCTCTCATCAGTATCGTCAAGTTTGTCATACATAATCCTTGCTTAATTTTAATATTTCACAGCCTTGATTTTTAAGTGAGATTTTAAAAAATCCTTCTGATACATTTCATTGTTAGTTTCTATAGGCTGATTTTGAACCAAATGTGTTTATGTAACTCTTTGACTTATTTTCTACTCATGATATCATGAAATCTGCAGAATTAATCTTACTTCTTCCTTTCATGCTTGGGTATGTTTTCTTTTCTTTCCTAATGACTCTAGCTACAGATTCCAGTAAACCACTGAATAGATGGTGAGGATGTATATGATTGACTTCTTTCTGATCATAGAGTAAAATCTTTCTGCTTTTCACCATTTAGTGATGTTAGCTGTGGCCTTTTTCATAGTAAGTTAGTTCCTTCTGTGCTTAATTTCTATTCAGTGAATTCTGGACAGCATTGCATGAGTACCTGAGAAGAATGTGTAGTCTGCGACCACTGGTTGTAGTGTGCTGTGAATGCTTTTCAGTCTGTCTGGTCTACGGTATTATTCAGGACTGCTGCTTCCACACTGACTTTGTCCTTCCACACTGACTTTGTCCGCTGTACCTGTTAATACAAGCAGAATAGTAGAGTCTCATACTACCCTTTAATTAATGTTTCTCCTTTAATATCCATTATTGATTATATATTTATGTGCTCCCACACTGGGTACATACATATTTATAATTGTTAAAATTCCTCTTGAACTGACACTTTCGTTATTATGTAATAAAAGTTTTTATCTTTTGTGACAGCTTTTGAACTTGAACTCTTTGATGTTTGATATAAGAATGGCCTCATCTCTCTTTAGTTCACCATTTGCATGTAATATCCTTACTATCCAAATTTCAGGCTATGTATGCCCATAAACCAAAACCATTTATATTATTTACTTTCTTTAACAATCAATTAGTCTGACTTTATAGTAACTTTTTCATTTTCTTACTTTTTGACTCTTTTGTGATGACACTTAGAACAGATGTTATGCAGACTCATGGTTTGAATGTGTATGAGAGCTTGCTTGCCATCTGATGGGCTTTGGGGAAATAATTGCATTCTTCATGCTCCAGCCTGACCAATAGATTTGTAAATTCATAATACAATAGCATTGTGAAGAGAAGGTGGTGTGTGACCTCTTCCTTGCATTCTTCCAGAAAATACTGTATGCACTATATTCTGGAGAAAAGCAAAGCAATGTGGGGTGAGATCCCTCTCTTGATGCTGAAAAAGCCTAGTGGTGGTGTTGGTGCAGGGAACAGGACAAAGCTGAGTGTAAAATCTATCTTCTCTACTTCCCACTCTATCCTCACCACATTTTCTTATGTTTACCCACTCACCAACTTTGTTCTACTATCATGAATCCTGTTATTGTATTCCTCGACACCTTTGAGTCTTTGCACGGGCTGTTTTCTATTCTTTCTATCCACCCTTTGTTCTTGCTGATACTATAATTAAGACACTAGTTGTTCTCCACTCGCTCACTCAAATTTCTATTAAGAATCAACTCAGCCATCACGAGAGCACCAATTTGGAGTAGATGGTGATTGACACAGAGACCCACAACTGGCCAAAGTACAGAGAACAAGCAACTGTGGGATGCTCAGCCCTAACTGGGACATCTGTATCACACTCCTCCTCCCAAGGCTCAAGGATCATTGAGGAACAGGGGACAGAATAAGAGGCAGAGGAGGTAGAAGAATACAAGAAAACAGTGTCTTCCAAACACATCGAGGCAGCTGCACATACAAGCTCACAGAAGCTGTGGTCGCATGTACAAGACCTGTTCAAATTCAAGCCAGAACAAATCCCAGCATGGAGAGAAGTGGGCAAGAAGGACCACCCCTATCTGAGGAGCAACCAGCAATTCATAGCTGCTGAGAGAAAAAGTCCTGAAGAGTGTGGCCCCTGATAAGTCAAACCCGCTCCAGGGGAAGGCCAGAATCCAAGAATATATGGGCAGCAAAAAAATGACTCTGGATGATTAAAAAAAAATTAAAAGTAAAGAGGACACAAAGTTGGGTGAGTAAAGAAGAAAGGATGCTTCTAGTAGGAGTTGGGGAGACAGGGAATGTGATCAAAATACATACGAAGTTCTCAAATAATGAGCAAAAAATTTGGGAAGAGGAATTAACTGCTTGATGGATTGATGTTTTTAATGAATCTTTATAGATTCATATTTGACCATTTCCCTCAGTATCATCTGTAAACTATGAAATGTGTGAGAACTGGGAGCTGGTAAAATTCAGTCTTTTGCTCTCCCACCCAGCATACCACCCGTCTCCAGTCAGCAATCCATTGGTTATCGACACTTTACACCTCTCTCGTTTTATACATAAATGAAAGTACAGAAAAGGGAAGGGACCAGTTTTTCAAAGTCTTGAGGTGATTTTATAGTCTCTTCGTAGTAGGGGTTGTCAATATTACTCTTTGTGGGAGTTAAGATGAGCTGCCACCCTAGAGTAGGGAATGAGATAGTGTGGGGAGGTGAGGGGAGGCTAGTGGAAACTGAGTCAGGACTAACAAGTCTGATAAGCTGTTTAATGGCCTTTAGCTGCCAAATCTATGAGCACAGACTGCTCAACAGGGATAGACAAGACTCTTAAGAAAGAACTAACTTGCAAGGCAGAAAAACTGGGTTTCTGTCAGTGCACACACCTTGCCCACATTCTTTCTGGACACCAAATTCCAGTAATAAAGTAAAACTAACAAAAAAATAGCAGTGAACATTCACATGTATATTAGACCTTTACTATGTCCTAGGTGCTATGGTAAAAGCTCTATATTTTACAAATAAAAGTATCTACCTGCAAAGTGTTGAAATAATTTGGCAAAGCCACAGAGCTGCTAAGTTATGGAGCCAGGAACCCTCCCTAACAGGGCTTCTTAAAGTTGTTATATTCAAGAACCTATGATGGAAATTTTTTCACATAATATCCAGTTTATATGTGTTTATAAAAAACATACAAATCAAGCATGTACTGATAATAAATAGCACAAAATAGTTCAAAACAATTATTTGGTATACATATAATTTTATGATTCATTAGAGATCCAAGCAAATTTTCACACTTTGATGAGATGGATTTACTTATTAATTTTCACATAAAAAATTAAACTTAGCAGGGCAGTGGTGGCGCACATCTTTAATCACACCGCTTTGGAGGCAGAGGCAGGTGGATCGCTGTGAGTTCCAGGCCAGACTGGTCTATCTGGAGTGAGTTCCAGGAAAGCCATAGCTACACAGAGAAAACTTGTCTTGAAAAAAACAAAAATGAATGAACAAAAAATTAACCTGAATATGTGTTACCGTGTGGCACAGAACTTCAACATTTTCAGAACTGCTCTGTATTTTCACTTTACAAATTGCAGTACTGAGAATACCACTTTACAGAAACAGTCTATCTCAAACTGCATACTTAAGACAATTTCAGAAATTATTAAAAAGTCTGTCCCAAGCCCCCACCAAAATCCATGTAATGATTTTTTAATGAAACTCAAGTTAGCAATTCAAACGACATAATACAAACATGACCTCATTTGATCCATCCATGCTGAGAAATGACAGCAAGAAAGCAGGAAGCCTTTGCTTTCTGTAATTAAAGCACTGTGTGTCTTTAAGAACAGAGCGCGTTCTATATACAGTAACAACCCTGCAGTTCACAACACTAACAGTCTCAAATCCGAGCTGAGCTGCTTCAGGCAAGGTTCACCGGCGCTGGGTGGTCCGAGAGCACATAGTACAAAGTGCACACCAAGTGTGTGCAGAACCGAGGCCACAGTGAAGCCAAACAATGCAGCGTGGACGAGCGCTCCACTTTGGACTCATCACATGCTCCATTTCCAATTACTCTCCAGTCATTGTGTGTTCAGAAACCTTTTACAGTTGCCAAACTTTTGTGATCCTCACATTCAGTTACATGATCACCCACAGGGTCATGACTCACAGCTTGAGAAGCTGGCTCTTAGAATGCTGGCCCGGACTAGCTACATTCCAACTTGCTATAAAAACTTCAAAGGAATTTCTGTCACGATGTGTTAGTATCCGTCACTATGTCCAAATATACAGGCAGATCAACTTAAAATCAGAAAATGTATATTTTTGGCTTACAGTTTCCGTCCATCGTCTGTGAGTGTCATCATTTAGGGGCCTGGGGCAAAAACATGGTGACATACGTGTCAACGAAGCCACTCACTCCTTGGAAAGGCAGGATGCAGCCAGGGTCCTAATACCCCTTTCAAAAAGAGCACACCTCAGCTATGTAGCTTCCATTCGCCCTCAGCATCTAGAGCTTCCACCACTCGCCAATGGCACCGTCCGCAGGGATCAAGCTTTCAAGATACGGGCCTTTTGGGGACTGTCTCAGGGTTTCTATCGCTGTGAAGAGACACCATGATCACGGCAATGCTTATAAAGGAAAACCTTTAATTGGGGTGGCTTACATTTTCAAAGGTTTAGTCCATTTTCATCATAGTACAACATGGCGGTGTTCAGGCAGACATGGTGCTGGAAAAGCAGCCGAGTATCCTACACCTTGACTTGCAGGCAACAGGAAGTGGTGTGAGACACTGGGTGTGGCTTGAGCATATATGAGCGCTCAAAGCCCGCCTCCACAGTGACACACTTCCTCCAACAAGGCCACACCCACTCCAACAAAGCCACACCTCCTAATAGTGCCACTCCCTTTGGGAGTCGTTTTTCTTTCAAATCGCCACGGGACATTCACAATCCAAACAATAGCAAACAATAAACTTTGTACTTAGAACTTATTATAGAGTAACGCTGTCTTTTAAGGTATACCTTTGTACCTAGATCCCTTTCAACTATAGAGAATTTCCCATTTAGGAGGCCATATCCACACACATGAAAACAAGAATCACCTGAGATTCTCAATGGGCTGTGATGGAAAACTGTTACTTTAAAAAAATAGCTTCTAGCTGGGTGGCGGTGGTGGTGTATGCCTTTAATCCCAGCACTCGGGAGGCAGAACAAGGCAGATCTCTGTGAGTTCGAGGCCAGCCTGGTCTACAGCGCAAGATCCAGGACAGGAAACAAAACTACACAGAGAAACCCTGTCTCGAAAAACAAAAAAAAAAAAAAAAGCTCCTACATGCAAAAGTGTTACCTGCTGGATTTGGTATTTCGTCACTCTTTCTCGTGTTTAGTTATTATTAATCATGTCAGCAAATTAGCAGAGTGGTTTCATGTGTTATCTTATTCACTCAACACAGCTGCCTGATTTAGACAGGGATACAGGGAGCACATAGCAATAATTAATGATGTTGGTATCTGCATTCCAAACGCCCTTCTTTGCCAGTTTCCAACCTCTGCAGTGTGGCTTGGCCACGGACAGAGGTGAGTTTGTGGTGAATCACTAGGTGATAAGGACCCTGACTTTCTTTGCCCCGCTGCTTCAACATACTAAATGCTCGTGGCTAAAGGGTCTTCTCTTCTGACTACCACTTCCAGGCTCCAGTTTCAGAAACATCTCCACCTGAAACTACTCCTTCTTCCAGAGGCGGCTGTGATACCCAGAGAGCTGGCTACACATTACTTCCCGGGTGTCTGTGTAGATGCCTTGGGAGGCTTTGTCGTTTGGATCAGTGCATGGCATAATGCAGATTACCCTCTCCAGTGTCAGTACAGACCCCATGGAGGGCCTTAGGAAGACAAAGAGTTGGGGAAAGCCTGAATTCACTCTGCCTGACTGATGAGCTGGCCTATCAATCTCCCCATTCACCTCACAGTAGTCAGGGAGGAAAAAGAAGTCTCAAGACTTCAGATCAAAATCAGAATCCCTGCCATTGGCTCTCATGTCTTTAAATACTACCATCTTGTCTATGTGGGATGTTTACAGCAAATCATAGAACTTCCTCACCTCCATAATTATGTAAGCCAATATGTTATAAATACTGTATATCTGTCTACTCATCAGTCTATCTGTCTGTCCCTTGGTTCTAGAGAAGCTTGTCTAACACAGACATGGCATTCCCTATGGACAGCATGGAAGTGAGTGTGAAGGTTTTTGGACATACCACTCAGCCTTGTGCAGACTCTTCTTGGCCGCCACGCCCTCAGATATCATCCGTTGATTGCTTTCATCTTTTCTGTGAACTTCATCTTCTACAGAACGGGCAGGTGAACTAGGCTCATTTGAATCCTCTGAAGCTTTGATGAAAGCTTGAGGTCTTGTGATACTTGAAATGTCCGCATCATTGTGCCCCTCACAGAAAACCCTGCTCGCTGCCAGGGACTCGAAAAGGCAAATGTTCCTTAATGTTTTGCCCATTGTGTCCTTTCCTTCCTTCTATTTTGTTTGTGTTTCTTGGAGATGGAGAAGATAGTACGGAGAAGGTGGGGTGGGTGCCTGCCTCATTGTTGACCTTGCCCTGCTCTCACAAGGGGAAGAGAGTTAAAGTGGTTCGGGACACCGAAAGCCCCAAGCGACCCCACCCTTTCCCACCTTCGCGTCCAGCTCCCTTTCCAAATCACAGGGTGGTTTCCAGATAAATGTCCTGATTGACTGGCATTCACCCAGGGTCCCACACAGCCTTCTTTCTGGTACTTTCTCACAGATTCCTCAGGTACCAAAGTGCCATGGTGACCTCTACCCCCCAAAATCTCCTGCACGAGAAAGAAAAGACTTTCTGTGCTTGTTTTTGAAAATAGAACTAAATGTTTGCAATCATCTGTGCGTATGGACACACTGACTAGTTCATGAAGCCTAGCATCAAACAAACGAACAAACAAACAAAAACAATTGCAGGGTTGGTGGCTCCTGTCTTTAGTCTTAGTCCCAGCACTTGGAGGTCAAGACAAGCAGATCTCTGTGACTTTGAAGGCAGCCTGATCTATATAGTGAATTCCAGGCCAGGCCAGCCAGGGCCACATAGTGAGAGCATGTCTTTTAGACCAGGAGCTGTGTCTGATTTTACTGTGTTTAGTTCTTACAACAGTTCTATGGGGTAAGTTTTATTTTCATCACTCTTTTCTGGACAATGAATCTAACTTGGTGATTGGAAGGGTGAACTTTATGATTTGCACGTATAAAGTGAACATAGAAATGAGACCCAGGTCAAGTCAGGAAGGCTCTTGCTCAGCTGAGAGAGCTCACTGACCACCCCAGCCCTCATAGCTCCCAGCTGGCAGATAGCAGTGAACGAAGATGGGGATATTTCAGGCCTTGAGTTTCTTCACGGAGGTGAGTCAAGAGTCTGTCTCCACACTGGGTCCACTATCACAGTGGCATACATGATGAGCTGGAGTGTCCAGCATGTGAGCTTACTCATATTTGGTCATGTATAGAGTAGTGAGTCATTCATCCCCTTCCACATCATCAATGTCATCGCCGTCAAAATTATCCTTTTTGTCTGACAGGACACCCTCACCAAAGCACCAAGCTGGGCCTGGGTGCAGCCCACTTCAGTCTGGCCCTAACCTAACTTTTAATGAGATAAATGGTCATCCACTGGCCCAGTGTCAAACCAGAAAATGATGTAAACAGATGTCCAGACTAAGTTAGTCAAGCTCTTAACACCTATGCGGGTCAAGCTATGCAATAATGCTCTATTTTTAAATTCTTTCAGAAATTTGCCGTCTGTGTATCAATTCTTATCAGAAGCCTGGAAGCCCTTCCCCAGGTCTTAAGAATGGGATTATCTCAATTGGGAAATGCAGTGTGAGTGAGCTACCATAGAAAAACAACTTCCTTTTCCACAGAAGTTCTCAGCCTGTTGGTGCAGGCAAAACGGAGACTCAAAAGAAGTAGCCAGGCGTGGTGGATCCTATCTGTAACCTCAGAACTGGGGGAATTAAGTCAGGAAGATCGCCCAGGAGTTTGAGACTAGTCTGGACTACAGAGTGAAAATCTGTCTTAAAATAACAAAAACAAACAAAGAAATGAGATTGGAGAGGAGCCAAAGCACTAATGCTCTGCCTGCATTTTCTCCTTTTAGAGAAGTGGTTTAAATTTTACTTATTTTTAAGTTTTTATACTAGCACATATCGTACATATCCCCTCCCATACACCTCTGCCCTCCCAGTTCTTACCCTGCCCCCCTTAGACTCCTAATACCCCTGGACAGTTTCATTTCTACGTTTCTGTCTTATATATGTTCAAGACTTTGTGTAACTGTGTAAAATCTAGGAACCACTAGTGTGAGAAACATGATTATTTATCTGTCTGAGAGCGACTTAATACAGTTGTCTTGTCTTTGATGACAGAATGTGGAAAGTCATTTCTATGTGTTCTGATGGTCAGCAAAACAGCTCTGTTTGAGCCCCACAGACACTGCCCACATGGACAGTCGGACTGTCTGAGGCCCACAGACACTGCACACATGGACAGTCGGACTGTCTGAGCCCCACAGACACTGTACACATGGACAGTCGGACTGTCTGAGGCCCACAGACGCTGTACACATGGACAGTCGGACTGTCTGAGCCCCACAGACACTGCCCACATGGACAGTCGGACTGTCTGAGCCCCACAGACACTGTACACATGGACAGTCGGACTGTCTGAGCCCCACAGACACTGCACACATGGACAGTCAGACTGTCTGAGCCTCACAGACACTGCCCACATGGACAGTCAGACTGTCTGAGCCCCACAGACACTGCACATATGGACAGACTGTCCAAGGCCCATGGACACGTATATACAGACAGACTGTCTGAGGCCTGTGGACGCTACACACTCCTGTGGCCAGACTACCTGGAGTAGGGCTGCAAAGCAGCTGCAAGTTTATGCAGTTCAAAACTCTCTCTCTCTCTCTCTCTCTCTCTCTCTCTCTGTAAAAAAATTTTTTTTTGACGAAAACCCTTCTCTGTTTTTCTAAATGTGACATTAGATAAGCCCCACGGCACAGAGCCACAAGAGGATGGCTATCCTGGGCACAACTGAATTTTCAAACAGTTCCTGTTGGGAGGAATCGCAATAGACATTTGTAGCATTTCAGGCTTCTTGAGGTGGTAATTTGCCACACCAAACTTGAAAATGATCCACCTAACATCCGAGCATCTCTAGCCTTGGTGATCCCGAAAGCGCCTCCTCTGCTTCTTGCTGTAACCAGGCTCTGCCTGGGTTATTGCTTCACACTGCTCGGCAAAGCAAACCTGACTCTCCGGTGCCTATCTCGCCTTACCCAAAGTGCTAAGATTCGCGATAGCATGCATGTACTCATTCAAATACACAAACTGGTATTCATCTGCATATCCTCACATTGTCAACATCTTTACCACTACCATGCTTACCGTATCTTGGGAAGCACTTGATTAATAAGCAAAACGTCCTGAATTTTAAGAATAAGTTGTATTCCACTGTTAGCTCCTACCACTCTGGTCTACGGTAGAGTGTAATTTAGCATCTAATTTAGCGTAGAGCTTGTGAGCTTTGTATTAAATTTAACACAGCACTATGCAATCCTGTTCTATAAAGAGCACAATGAATTCTAGGAAATTTGCCAGGCCTTATGATTTCTAGGAATCAGCGGACTTCACAAACAAAATGGTCAATTTCCCCCCATTCGACTCAGCCTTCCTAATAAGGGCCTCGGGTTCAATGTGTACACTGCCTTTTCTCTTTTACGTATTTGTTCATAGATGCAGTTGTGTATGCTTTGTTTATGCAAAAGATTCTTGCCAGTTATTTTTGAAAAGGCACAGCCATTAAATAATCCTATAAATATTTATGGCACATCTATCATGTGCCAAGTGCTAGCTAAGATGTGGAAAGCCAACAGCATTGAACACTGGCCTTAGGTCCCTTCATGTTGGTAAGACAGGCAACCAGGAAGATGCTCACAATACATGGTGTGACATGCTCTGCTAAGGATTTACTCAGCCTTTCTATTGAAAAGCTTAGGAGGTAAAGGCTTGTCTTTGAGCATGTATAAAATTACACTCAATCAATCACACGGGCGGAAAGGGATAGTTCTGTATCATTCCGAAAGAAGTACACTTTCTGATATCCAATTTAGGTTTATCACTCTGGCGCCCCTCCTCCTCTGAGGCACAGCCTTGAGCAATAAGTAATCTAAACTCCAAAGGAGAACTTTGCTGTCCTGCTCAGTGGGAGCTTAAGCAGAAGGAAACACAGTCAATGACATCATTGGATTGGGGAGTTGGGGATGTCAGTCTGTGGACTGTGCTATAGAACCTCCTTGATATTGGTCCCAGACTCTGGGCATCTCTACTCATACCAGCCATGTTTGATCCCTTCCCTGTCCACTCCTACCTCCTGAACACATCTGGGTTTGAAGGCATGATGCCCCACCGCCCATGTCTCTCCATGGACTTCAATCACAACATGGCTACCATCTAGGAGCTTCACAGCCTGACTACAGTCCCTCTAGGCATCAAACAGTTCTATTCTTTCCCATCTCTGCTTTGGACCTTGCTAAGGTGGTCAAGGTCCCTAACTCTCACCCCAGCACTCCCTGTGACCTCCTCAAGTATGACTTCTCTCGTGCTGTCCTGCCACACTGGCCAGCATTGGCCTGGGCTTTACCAGGTCCAGAGTGGATAACCTCCCACGCTGCCTCCTGCTCCACAGTCTCACTAAGGATTCATGTTTCCATGTGACCCTACTTTCACTCCAGGTTTTGAATGGCCCACCCCCACCCCCACACCCTCTGTCCTTTAAGAATTCTCTTTCCTCCATATCCACATCCTTTCTTAACTCACAGCAGTGTGGCTTTCCTTGTTTGGCTTATGACATGAAAGCCCAAATTTGAGAAATCTTTCCCTGCCTCGAATTGTTTTCTTGGAAGTCCGTAGGGCTGCTATCTGACTGTGCACTCTTAAACTATGGGTATAAAAACTCCAGGAACTAGTTGGGATTTACTTAGAATAAAAACAAACTGGCTTAATATTTTTAAAAATGCATTCCCACAAACCAAAACTATCAAAGCTGTTTCCACAGAGATCTGAGCCACCCAAGCCGTCTTTTTTCCAGCAGTTTTGCCTGTGAAAACTTTAAAGAAAGAACAGAGATGAACTGACACTTGTTGACTGTCTTCAAGGCCAAGTCACAGTTCTGGGTGATTCATAGTCCCCCCCATCTTCTTCAGTCCTCCATGGAGACATGACTCTCATCTTACAGAGAAGGGAATGAAGTCTGACAAGATACGATATCATTTTCCTTAATAACGAGGGTGGGAGGTTGAGGACAGAATCTCCCACTGGTTCTGTCTGCTCTCAAAACTTGTTTGCCTTCTCCTTTGCCACAGTGAGCAAAGTCTGCGTCATTCAAGAGCAAACTAACAGTTGTAGTGATGTGTTTTGTCCTGTATATGCTGTTTATAGCATCTGGTGTTCTTTGTAAAAAATCAATGAATGTCATGTCTTTGTGACTGACTGTCCTCCTGCTTTGGGAGTAAGCATAATGGACTAGCTGTGGATGCTCAT
Organism: Peromyscus nudipes; assembly: GCA_902168325.1. Taxonomy (NCBI): domain Eukaryota; kingdom Metazoa; phylum Chordata; class Mammalia; order Rodentia; family Cricetidae; genus Peromyscus; species Peromyscus nudipes. Next base: position 33,483 of record CABHPH010145055.1, on the reverse strand, counting down.
GGTGACTGACAGCTATACCCTCGCTTTCCAGTCATCTCTGGGTCCTGCGGGTTTGACGTGGAATCTGTTGTTACTGAAAACAAACAAACAAACAAACAAAAACCAATAGCAAGATTGAGAAAATGAAGCCTTCTGTGGCGGCCTGTTCCACACAGCTTGCAACAGAACCTAGTGTGGAAGGAAGGGTTCTGCCTGTGCATGTAAACGCAGCTTTTCCCGGAGCGGCTCCAGCTCAGAGCAGAGGCTGCCAAGTCGCAGCAAAATCGAAGCTCTCTTCTGAGCATAAAGAAGCCTCTGTGGCATGCAGGATAGCATCTCAGCTGACATTTTGGCAACTGAGCCACGAGAGTCCCGAGGGTTGAGAGTTCAGGAGTTAAATATAACTTTCTTACCATGAATATCCACTTAAGTCCTCCTGGAGAGGCTGGGACACAGAACCTCCCAACCAAGGTGACAGGACCTATGAAGTATTTCCTATGGACTAGGAAGCTAGGACAAGATAACCAATCTTGAATGACTGGCGAGCAGCACACCTGCTTCCCAAAGAAAGAAGAATCTGGTACTCATTATGGCAATGTAGGTAAAGTGCTGAAATTCTAATGGTGTTCTTCACGTATGAGTGGGATTCAAAATGGTGATGGGCTAATATTTTGTGAAGTTTGCCTTTTGGTAATTTATATATCATGTATACACAAATACAGCTATAGGTGCATGCATGTATAGCTATGTGTGGATGAGTGTGTGGTGGCAGCATGGTTTAGAAAAGACCACTGAGCCAGGATCCAGATTAGAAGCATTATCCTGTCTTTCTAGCAAAACAGGGGCACTCACTGTGCTCTTCTGCAACTCAGATTTCTCAGACTTAAAGTGAAAATGACAAGCTTCCTTTATTGTCAATTGACATGTAAGCATAAGACATTCTATGCTCTTGTGATACGCTAATACATTCCATTCTCCATGAGTCTTAGTCAGCATTCCGTTGCTGCAAAGAGACACCAGAACCATGGCAAATCTTATTTTTTAAAAAAGCACTTAGTGGGGCTTGCTTTCAGTTCTAGAGTTTTAGTCCATTATCCTCAAGGCAGGAAACATGATGTTGTGCAGAGGGACATGGTGCATGCAGCAGAAGTAGCTGAGATGTCTATATCTGGATCTTTAGGCAGCTTTGAAACCCCAAAGTCCACCCCCAGTGACACACTTCTACCAACAAGGCCACACCTACTCCAACTGGGCCATACCTCTTAATACCTCTCAAGTAGTGCCGCCCCCTGATAATCAAGCATTCACATTTATGAGCCTATGGGGAGTATTTTTATTCAAACCACCACACCATGAAAACTAGGTTAGGTAGGTCTTCCAAAGGTCCTATTCATGCCATCCCACAGTCCACTTGTTGTAAGTAAAATAAAATAGCAATTTTATAATGTATTTGGTCAATACTAGAAGCCACAAAAGACCGAGACTGACCCTTTGATGTTCCTCATTGTGTCTCTGCACCTGGTTCAGTCCAATCTAATGGTTTTTAAAAGAAGAACAAGATAGGCGGGACGATGGTGGTGCATGTCTTTAATCCCAGAGCTCGGGAGGCAGAGCCAGGTGGATCTCTGTGAGTTCGAGGCCAGCCTGGTCTACAGAGCGAGATCCAGGAAAGGCGCAAAGCTGCACAGAGAAACCCTGTCTCAAAAAACCAGAAGAAGAAGAAGAAGAAGAAGAAGAAGAAGAAGAAGAAGAAGAAGAAGGGAATATGAAACAACCAACCTGTGGAGAACTTATTTGTTTTGAAATACTGCAATATAATGTTAATACAGAAACTGGTTTATGGTTTTCTCTGCTTCATAATCCTTTTCTAAAACCCATAACCTATCTTCTGCATCTTTCCTCAGCTTCCCCTACATACAATATTTCCTAAGTCTTGCTGTGTTGCATTCTTTGGTATAGATATCCTGAGCTGTATGCAGATCTAATGAATATATATCTGATTCATCAAGGTTTTTTATAAGATATGTACCCAAAAGTAGCTCAAATGTTTAGGATGTAAACATGTGTGAATAGTTGATCTTATTAATATCTATAGATTCATCAACACTTCTTCAGATTCCACCAACATTACTAGCTCTTTCTATGTCCAAATTAGTCTTCATAATTTCCTAGGAGTATCATAATAAATTACTACAAATCAAGTGATCTAAAATAACAAAAATGTATCCTGTCACAGTACAGGTGCTAGACTCCCAAAACCAAGATTGTCAGCAGAAGGGGTTTGTCTTAGAGGCTCTGTGACCCTGGCACTTGGAAACTATTGTCAAAAAAAGAGAGAGAGAGGCTAGCCTGAATTACATAGAAACTTCAAGTATACCCTAAGATACATAGTCAGACCCTGTCCCAAAATGTCAAGGGCTAGAGGCGTAGCATAGTGTTAGAAAACTTGCCTATATGGCGTATGTAAGATGTTTGTATCACAACATGCAAACCAACTAACTGAATACATAAAAGGAAATAAAGGAAGAAAGCATTTCTCACATTTAAAGATACACTGTTAAGTGTGAGGTAAAAACAGAGTGGAACCCTGAGAATAAAGTGGCAAAATAGCATGCACAAGAATTTGCATAATATATGACTGGAAGCTGCCAAGAAAGTGTTGACATTGGTGGCGGAGAACGAGTTGGCCAGAGGCCATGGTAAGAGGGAGTGCTTTTACTCCAAAACATTTTGTACCTTTTGAATCTTGGACACTGAGAATATTTTGTCTGTCGTCATTCGTTGATATATTTTTATCATTTATTCATTGATTCACTCTTAGAATTTTTTAAGTTATTTGAAATGGGACGTTACAAATATGATTTAGCGCTGCTCCTTCCTGGAACCCACTCACTAGACAGACGACGACTTTTCTAGCCATAAGTCAACAAGGATGCAAAGAAGAAAAAAAAGAAAGCAAACTTGGATGCATGGTTTCAACATCTTGGATGGAGGGAGAAGATACAGGACTCTCTAACTTAGAATGGGGGGGGGCTCGGAATTTCTGAGAGTGGAGGGTAGGAGAGAACCAAAATGAAGGGACAATGGTGTAGTCTACTCAGAATGGACTAAACGGGTAATCGAGGCTTCACTGAAAATGCTTGCCTCTGGGGAACAACACTAATGTGGAAGTGGACCAGCAGCTTTTTGGTGTGTGCTGAAATCATCGTGACAATATATACTCTATCACTTGAAAAAACACCTTTTTATTGCTCAAAATGTTATGCTTGAGTTTTCAGTGACATGAACGAATTCTTAAGGGCAGTGAATATGTGCAAAATACACTCTATTCATGTGTAATAATGTCATGTACAGGTGACATGTGTCAATAATAAAAATTATTAAATGTTAAGTGATTCAATTGACTATGGATTGATCTAATTAGAATCTAAGAAAGATAATTCATCCATGGGGTAAGAGATCATTCTCTGATGAAGCCTTAGTCCTACTATTTCAAAAGTGGAAAACCACTAAGAATAAACAAAAATAAAAATCTTGAAAAATACAGTTTGTTTTGTTTTGTTTTTTAAGACATGGTTTCTCTATGCTGCCCTGGCTGTCCTGGAACTCACTCTGTAGACCAGGCTGGCCTCAAACTGAGAGATTCACCTTCGTCTGCTTCCCAGGTACTAGGATTAAAGGTGTGTGCCACCACCATCCTGTGAAAAAGACTTTTAATGCAATTCTCTATCAATTTATGATAAAAACTAGGCTGTATTGGTAATAAAAGGAAAAGTGAGACATATCTTCTGTTTTCCAGAAATTTATACGATTGTTATATTTCGATTTCTGAAAAGCTAGAAGAAATTCTTATTTAACATTCAATGAAAACTTGATGCCCACTCTCCAAAAAGAAATGACTGTTGAAATCAGTCATTCATTGAGCAAATGGCTTTGGAATGTTTGTTGCCAGAGAGACATTCTTGAATAGTTTATTGGATCAATATGGATAAGATGGTGGCCATGAACTCAAGAATACTCATGGTCATGTTCACAGCTGCTACCACAGTGCATTACATATCTCTGGCACACTCCATATGATAAAGCTAGACTCGCCTAGTAACTGTGGCCAGAAGTTCCTCAGCTCTGGGGAAAATAGAGAGGTGGCCCTGCCAGATGAGGAGCCTAATGGGTCACATGTTAGGTGATGGAGGGAAGGGAACTCCTTTGGGAGCTGAGATTCTGGAACTGGGAAAGGTGCCCGTGAGGGCAGATACCAAATGGTCCAGGACAGTACCTTGTGTAATGGTGGCAAGACAGAAGGAAATCCCATAGTTACCCCCAAATTAGAGGAATAAAGTCAGTCATAGGAATTAAAGCTATGCAGTACATCGCTTCAAATGCCAGAACTACAAAGGCCATAAAGATACATAAAGACATGAATATAAAATAATGCTCAAAGGGGAAAGATAAACACAAGGATTATAACTAAATTAAATTCCTGCACATTTAGAATGGCATCCAGAAGTTACAAACAAGAGTTCATAGATTTAAAATCTATTTTAGTTTATCTGGCAGTGTTGCGTATGTTTGTACTTTTTTAAAAAAGAATATCTTTTGTTGCTCCCAAAATAATCACTTTTTACTGAATCATAGGAGACATGTCCTGCCTGTAAAAATTTCCGAAAGAACTCATATGAGGTTTTCTTATTCGTGGGTCCACGGATGTTGTGCCTTTATGCCGGACTGAGGAAGCATTCATACATAAAAGACAGACTCACACATATAGGCAGTACTAAGCGAACTCAGTGGATTTTTAAAAGAGCACATGAAGTTGGGAAGCAAAATTGGTGAGGGTAAGAGGGGGAGGAAATAGCCAGGAGGGAATGAGGGAGTGGAGTTGATCGAACCACATATGAAATTCTCAAACAATTAAAACTTGAAGGATAAAAAGGGCATGCTCAACAAATCTCTTTTCATCAAATGCCAGCAACAGCGAACAACAGTGATACTTTGTTTCCCCTGGAAAATCCATGTTCTTAATGAGTCTTTATAACTGGAAGATCCTATAGGAATCTAGTCCAGTGGACTTTAAATTCTGTTCCACTGGCTGGCTCAGAATCCCGCTTCCCGGATAATGAGATGACAAAGTGAAGAAGCTGGCGTAATTCCTTTCTCTCTCTCCCCCACACTCTACCCTGGAACTTCAAACACAAAAGTAATTCAGTCAGAGCAACAGTGCTGAAATATCTGATTCAGTGTTGACGTTTCCACACATGACAGCATAGGAAAGGCAGATGAGGAGTGTTGAAAAGAGAATCTGAACCCCACGTCTGACCTACCTACCGAGTCAGTGTCCGACCATGGAGCCCAACATCTGGCATCAGCTGAAACCTCCTCCAGGGATTCCGATGCAATCCAAATATGGAAACCCTCCCCAGAGAGGACTAGAAAGAGGGGGCAACATCTGGCCTGTGCCAGAATGCTTCCAGTCCCAGAAGTGTCTTTTCTGTAGAAGGCATAAGAATTATGAAATGACAGTGCTCTTGCCCATGGGGTTATGTTTTCTTGTGCCATCCAGAATCAAGCAGCCTCCTGATTCTCAGGACATATAAAGTGGACTAAATGTGGGTGGCCATTACATCACGGTTTTGCTTCCCCCGTCCTGCCTAGCTTTGCTTATCTTGCCACAATGGAAAACAAGATTCGAAGTCAACTCGCCATAATTCCTCAATTTCCGGTTACAGTCTGTGACCCAAACCAGTGCAATTATTCTAGACTTCTAGACTTTTAAAAACTCAAATGAGAGCAGAGAAATGTTTCTCTCTGTAGTCATGGAGTTAGACAAATATAAACCTAGAGCTACTGGTGGCTGTCTTCTACTGCACTGCAGTAGGTACTGTGAGGGACCAGATCGAAATGGATGCACTGACATTGCTTCCTCTCCATGCAGCTACACAGTTGAACCTGTCACCGGAGTCGAGAGGGCTGCCTAACCGTGGTTATGTCCTCTCTGGATGCAGCCAGCCCACATCCAATGGCTGGGTTACGGAGATAAACAGGCACCCAGCTCCTCTGCCTCACTTCAGGACAACTTGAAGGCCTATGCCAGGTCCAGACCTCAGGGAATGGGCTAAGGTCATCGTGAGACCCCCTGCAGCCTGTCTCCTCCCACCCTGGCCTGCTTCCTTCTTTCTCAGCGAGTTGTCCTTTATAAGGCTACTCTGAGCAAATCTCCAACCTAGGATCTGTTTTTTGCCAGATTCCCCAACCTATGCCTCTCTGCAGCAATCTCATCTGAGGAAGGAAGGGATGGGGCTGACTGAGACAACAGAGGTGAATGATACCCAGATGGAATCCTATGGCATCTTCGCCTTCCCATTTCTCTTCTCCCAAATGTCCTAACCTTGCACAATCATGTATGGTTCCAAACAGCTCAACATTCTGCTAATCTGATGTTCAACCCTGAATATAACTCTCCAAGTGTGGACTAGGAAGGCTAGCATATTGGGTGATTTTATATTCTTCATACTTCTATAGTTTAGCCGAAGATTAGATCAGCTTTCTAGAAGCCCAAAAATGTTGTTGGTTTATTGGCGCTTGCGTTTCCCAACCACTCCCATATTTCTTTCTGTCAAGGAGGCTCCCTCCCTTTGCATCCAAACACTTCCACTTCTCAAAGAGCTGCCTACACTTTACAGCTGGCTGTATTTCTTAGCCACATCTAAACACGTACACCAAATATGGACAAAGCGCTGGGAGACCTGAGGGAGGTGAAAGTCTTGTTTTTGAAGTGTACTGTATGAAAATAATACGTATACAGAATCCGTATTTTTCTAAAACTGCACACACGGTTCAGCCATCCTCTATTCAGATCCCTTAGGATTTTTCAGAAAATGGCTCTTTCATGATTGCTTTGTGCTCTCATAGTTAATGTATGGAACTTTTAAACAGATCTAATGTTTATGGTGCATAGGACAACTGTTCATTGCTTGTAACAAACTATGTTTGAAAATTATATGTCCCAGTTATTAGGTCTCACTGAGAAAATTGAAAGTTTATTATCTTTTTTTTCTTTTTTAAATTTATTTTAAAATAAATTAATTTATTTATTTCTCCTCTTCTGTTTCTGTTCAGAAAGGGGCAGGACTCCCATGGGTATTAACAAAGCATGGCATGTTAAGTTGCAGTAAAACTAAGCACCTCCCCTTGTATTAAGGCTGGGCAAGGTGACCCAGTATGAGGAATACATTCCCAAGAGCCAGGCAAAGCATTAAAGACAGGCCCTGCTCCAGTTGTTAGGGGTCTCACAAGTAGATCAAGATACACAACTGTCACAAATATGTAGAGGGCCTAGGTTGATCCCATGCAGGCTCCCTGGTTGTTGGTTCAGACTCTATGAGCCCCTATGAACCCAGGTTAATTGGTTCTGTTGGTTTTCTTGGGATGTTCTTGACCCCTCCAGCTCCTACAATCCTTCCTTACTCTCTTCAGCAGAATTCTCTGAGCTCAGCCTAATGTTTGGCTGTGGGTCTCTGCATCTGTTTCCATCTGTTACTGAATAAAGGCTCTCTGGTGACAAATAGTCACCAATCTGATCACAGGAGATGGCTAGCTCAGGCTACCTATCCACTATTGCTAGGAGTCTTAGCTGGGGTCATCCTTGTAGACTCCTGGGAGTTTTCCTCACACCGGATTTCTACTACAGAGCTATAGTAATAAAAACAGCCAGCGTGGCACTGGCATAAAAGCAGACAAGTGGACCAATGGAATCGACTCAAAGACCCACACATAAATCGACACACCTATGGATAACTGGTTTTTGACAAAGAAGCCAAAATTATACAAGGGAAAAAAAGAAAACCTCTTTAACAAATGGTGCTGGCATAATTGGATGTCAGCATGTAGAAGAATGCAAATAGATCCATGTCTCAAGTCCAAGTGGATCAAAGATCCCAACATAGATCCAGTTACACTGAAACCGATAGAAGAGAAAGTAGGAAATAGCCTTGAACGTATTAATACAGTAGACAACCTCCTGAATAGCACAGACAATAAGATCAACAATTAATAAATGGGACCTCGTGAAACCAAAAAGCTTCTGCAAGGCAAAGGACACAGTCAGTAGAACAAAACGGCAGCCTACAGAATGGGTAAAGATCTTCAATCCCACATCCAACAGAGGACTGGTCTCCAAAATATATAAAGTTTATTATCTTTTAATTTCTAGCAATGAAATTGTGTGGTGGAGGTTTATATAATAGTTGGTAATTGAGCTTCCATTCACAATTCAGCTGTCTATTCACCTGACCCATTCTGAAACTTACCAATAATTCCAACCATTATCAGCCTGAATGAAGACTCATCAGGTGTGGAGAAGTCTGGGCCCCACATCAATAAGCATGTATTCCATTACAGAATGGACATGTAGTAATTGCGTTGGCATACTTAAGACATGGAACCCATCTAGATGAAAAGAAGGGGTCAATCTAGGCCTCCAGTATCCATGGGCCTTAGACATGACACCTCAATAGCACTACTAATAAAACACTAACAAATGGAAACATGCCCTGTACCCAGTGACTCATATCATTAAGCTAATCCCACAGTGGCTCCACCTTGCTGTTAGAAACAAGAGAGAGCGAGAGGAAAAGTAAATGCCATGTATGTCCATCTGTTTGGTAACCACAACAACCAGTCATAAATGGGAAGTAACAGACAAACGATTTTGTTGGAAACCGAGACCAGCCCTCTGGCTCCTAAACTATCAGCAGGGGCCTGGGAGAAGCGAATGGCCTTTGGGCTACGTGGGACCTCTGAATCTCCCTGTCACCAGCTCCAATTCCTTTGTGCCTGAGAGACAACGGAGCTATCGAATCGACAGGATGGAAAACCACCAGTTGGCATGAGGTGCCCTGGGAGCCAGGCAGGAATTACAGGATGGTGTGTCAGAATCCAGGAAGTGAATGGAGCTTGCTTTGTCTTTGACATGAAAGAATACACCTTAACTCCAGCTCCGGACCTTGAGAGTCCAAACACCAAATCAGAATGGATTGTAGGGAGGACACTAGACCAGTGCCATCACTTAGTAGAGGATTATAATGAAAATCAGAGAGGAAGGAGACTTGGCCAAGGTCACACAAATATGGTTTATGTTTCTAAGAGTTTTTTGTTTTTGTTTTTTTTTTGAAAAATAGAGGCCAGAAAAAATGTAAACATTGGGAGCAACTGTAAACTTAAATAACTCATCTAGTGAAACACCAGTTGGTCTTTATAGATCTGTTCCCCTCAAAAAGCACAAACCCTATTATCTGATCCCATCTGGCACCAGCCCTGCCAATGGGTCTCTCTTCTTCCCCAGCTCTGACGCTTACCAAGGCAAAGCCCTGGCTACCAAGTGACTCACTTTGGAAACAAGCTGTGTGACTCAGTCTGTTCTCAAACCACTAGTCTAAGCTCCTGGAGACTTTGGTTTTATGACATCTACCAATAAGCTGGCATGAGAAGGACCCACCATGTGTTAAAAAAAAATAATTAAGTGAGTTGTAGATTTTTGCTAGATTGCATGACAGAAACACACTGAGGTGGATACTCAGCACATACTTAACGAGGACCAGTGTGGCAGGTGGTATCCATTGTCACCCTCACAACAACCAAGGATAAAAATGACTATGTGACAGTCTGAGACAGTAAGTGTCAGAGATGACAAGTAACTAGAAATGGAGTTTGGGGGAGGTTACCCTTGTTTCCTTTGCCCCTTACACTTTCTTCTCAGCCCTCACACCCTGCTGCAGTTCTTGCCATGTGTTTAAGGTACAATTACCTGTGTTACTTTTTTTTTATAATCCCCCTTCCTTTTCCTCCCTCCAAACCCTCCTATATGCCCCTCCTTGCTCTTTCAAATCCATGACCTCTGTTTTTATTAATTGCTGTTTCGTGTGTGTGTGTGTGTGTGTGTGTGTGTGTGTGTGTGTGTACATGTATATTCCCAAATATGTAAGTACAACCTGCTCAGTCTGTATAATGTTACTGGCACGTATGTTTTCAGGGCTGACCATTTGATACTAGATGACCAGTTGGTGTGTTCTTTCCTAGGGAAGACTCTTTCCCCCTCCCTCAGTATTCCTTAATTTTTCCCTGGCCACATTAGCATATCTACTATTGTTCAGCTCATATTTAGGCAGTCTTGTGGGTGAAACTTCATGGGTGTCCCACCTAACATTCCTAGGAGACTCAATTCTGTGCTATTTTATCAACACTTCAGATCTGTGGAAGAGTCCCAATGTTACTTATCATGCTTAAAGAAAAAAGGTGACCAAGCAAGACGGCTCAGTGGGTAAAGGTTCTTGCCATCAACTTGACAACATACATTTGATTCCTAGAGTCAGCATGGTGGAAGGAGAGACTGCAAAAAGCTGCCCTCTGACCTTCAACTACATGATGGGCATGTCCACATATACACATGATAGATAAGTAGATAGACAGATAGACAGACAGATAGACAGATAGACAGACAGACAGACAGACAGATAGATAGATAGATAGATGATAGATACATAGATAGATACATAGCTAGATAGATACATAGATACATAGATAGATACATAGATGATACATACATACATAAATACATACATATATACATATATAGACAGACAGACAGACAGACAGACAAGACATTGAAGGTGGAAAATCTATGGGACCTCTAAGAAATCTCACCCGGGGTATCTTCCTTAGTATGTCAGCAACAAGAACATCTATCTAACTGGTGCGGGGCCTCATAGAAGAAACGAAATAGCGTAAGTGCAAAGCACTTTGGATAAGTTATTGTTATAAAGTCTTATTGACATAAAGTGAAAGTAAGTTCACCAGATATTATGTGATATTAAGAAGGCCAAGGAAAAGCTAGCCCAATGAACTGAGACGAATATAGCCCACTTCTGGGCTCATAGCAAGAAAAATTCCTAAATAGTGCATGCAGCTTTTTAGTCTCACAAAAGTTTTTAGAGCATAATTTCCTTCAAACCAACAGTGATGACCATGCCTTTCCCCCTTTACTTGGTATTTCTCAGGCCGTAACACATGTTGGGCGAAGTAAAACAGTCTGTGTTAGAGACTATGAATTACTCTCCCACAGCTATTTGGAAGAAGGTGCTCCAAGGTACCTGAGTGGGGAAGTGAGCTTTGGGCCTGCCTACTCTCAGACCCACTAAGCCCACCATTTTCCCCATGCACCACAGCTCACTGTGCCTTCAGCAGGTTTAGATGGTGGAATTGCTTGCTCAGGAGCAGAGAGAGATGTGGGTAGAGTTAATGTGGGTGTGCTGTCTGCTGAAGAGAACCCCGCCTGGCAGTGTGGCTCCAGGTTTGCTCTAGCACTGTCTTGGTGTCTGTGTGTGGTCTCCTGTGCTTTCCTGAGTACGGCCCCTTATTTCCTCATTCCTCTCTCTAGCACATTCTCTCACAGCGCTTTTTATGGCCTTCTTTCCTTAAATCCTCCTCTCAGCCTGAAAGACCTTCTCTCTCTCCTCTCTCCCCGACTCCACGTCCCGATTTTCCTCTAAGACTCTGACCCACTCCGTAAGCTAACAGGAAAGGGTAGCCCGGCCTCAAAAGCTAAATTATCAAAAGAAGTTATGACTGGGATCTGCATGGCAGTCTTCAAACCCTTGGATAATGGGTAAGTGTAAGGATTTAAGGAACGGGCTCTAAATCCAGGCTCTGCTGTAAGAGACAGTGTCACCCTGGGCCTGGAATCTCATTTTTATATAAGCCTCAAAGAAGCCACCAGTCTTTAAAAATCCATCATGGTGATGAGAGGGGATAATGCGGGTAGGGACCTGTGGAAAAACAGCCAGGATGTGTATAACACCAGCCACTTGCCCCCACTTCTCCCATCCCACTTCTGATCTCTGCAAAAACATCCCTTCTCTAAAGCCATAGCCTCTATTTACCTACTCACCCCCAGGTCCCCTACAGACTCATTCCCAATGGAATCTCCTTCCCTACAGTATCACCTATATCCTCTTCCATCCCACTCATCATTCCTCTTGATAATTTACCTTTTACGGACAACATCACACTTGGTACCCAATGTTAGAGACTTCTGACACCACCAGAAGTAGCCCTCTGACACCGTCACAGCCACCAGACCATGCATCCTTCCATATTGCCTCCCTGCATCATCCTGTCCTGCCTATAATCTGACTGCCATCCCTGCACCCTCTTTCATCCCATGGCTCCCTTTCCAGCCTTTCCCCTTGATTCCTTGGCTGCCATCGTTGAAGGGTCCTTTCCTCTTCTGCATGAAAGGCAGTGCTCATCTGCCGAAGCATGGCTTCTCCAGATGTCTCTTATTCCTGGTCCATTTTCAATTCTCACAGGCCTACCTACTTTTCAGATTGTGTTATTATACATGTGTACTTCATCTCTAAGATATGAGCATCTCAAGCATGTCTCACAAGTACATGTGCATCTCCTTACAATACCAGGTAGAGAGCCAGACATAGAAAAGACCCTCGGACGACATGCATTGATGATGGATCAGTCTGATTTAGCGAAAGAAACTGTCTGTGTGGAGAACTGCATGAATGAACACTTCCTTGTCCTTTACCATGTGCCAGGCAGTGAATTTAGTCACAAAAGGGATGAAATGAAGTGGGAAAAAAGTAGTCATCTACCTCTGTGTCCAACACTGTACACGGATTTTTTTAATATAATCTTCAAAACAGCTCTAAGCAGGATAAATATAAGTATGCCTATTCTGCAGTTGGAGAAACTAAGACTTGAAGAAGTTAGGAACTGCCGTCTTAGTATGTTTTGTGATGCTATAACAGAATACACAAACAGGATCATTTATAAAGAGTAGAAATCTATGTTTTACCGTGTGCGAAATCCAAGATCAAGGGGTTGGCATTTGATGAGAACTTTCATCTGCACTCGTGTGCAAACATAAGGGAGGGGGAAGGAGATAATGAGAAAGTGAGGAAGAGGAGGGGGAAGGAGGGAGGAGAGGAGGGAGAGACGACTGACAAACAAACTCTAGAAATAGTCAATCTATTCCCACAATGAAATTAACCCATTCATGAGAGCAGAGTCCCCAGGGGTTATGATGCATTGGGATTAGTTTTGTAGCACAGGAAGCTTGGGCAGGTGAGTCACTGTGTTACTTCCCCCCAAGGAATTGTAAGGAAATGTCTATACTCCAGGTGGGGTACCAGCAGACAAAGAAAGGATTCATCCAAGTCTAACTTGGTGAACCAATGGTGAACTTACAGGACCAGGAATGACTAAAACGTAACTACATCACCATCCCTGCACAACTTACAAATCACTGTACCACTAAAGAGCACACACACACACACACACACACACACACACACACACACACACCAGCAATTAGAACTTCAGCTGGGCAGAGGTAGTTTATGAACCTCATGAATTCTGCCCCCTTCCACATGTCAATCAGTCTGATCTCACAAGGGTGCCACGTATGATCACAGTTTCAGGGATGAACGTGTCCAAATTTGAGTCAAGACCTATTCTACGGCATTCAGATCACATCACTTGCCTCTTGCCATCCCAGAAATGGATGTCAGAATTGAGTACATCCCATTTGCTGATTAATTCAACTAATTAAAGCTCCTCTTTTTTCTATTTTTATTTATTTGTTTGTTTGTTTACTGATTAATTTTTCCTTCCAAATTCATTTACAGTTTCCAGAGTCCTAAAAATAATTCTAGGTAAGTCAAGAAGTCAGTGAGTGTATAAACCAAGGTCTGTGCCCTACTGCCTAAGAATCAGTTCGTTATATTGAATACAAAGAAAATGAAATCTATCAATGTTAGCAAACATTGTGATAGGATAGGTTCCTCACAAAGATCAAAGTTGATTTACATAGCCAAAATAGTTTTGACTTTTAAAATAATAGAAAAGTTCAATAAAGTTTTTGTTGCTTTCACACACATTTAAAATATATATATTTTAAGGTATTTAATGATCTGTGCTGACTAGAAGTAACCATGTCTACAGCATCTTTCGTTTGTAAAAGCTATGAAATCGTAAGTAGAATACTACTTCTTTCTTATTTAACTTACAGTGCAACAGTCAGGATGCATGTTGAGATACATATAATGATGGAAATTAAATAAAGCAGTCTTACTTATTAAAACAATTGACTCTGTAAGGTGGGAATGAAGTAGAGGCTCAGTTACCTCACTGAATCACCCAGAATTTGGACCTCAGCCAAACACATTTTTTCACTTATTTGATAAATAATTTATTGGAATCTACCCCATACAAGGCATTCTTCCAGGCTCTGGAGATGGGATGATGAAGAAGGCAAGCAAATTCTCTTCTCTTTCAGGTCCTGTGTTCTGCTGTGAAGCAGCAAACAGAAAAGGAGCAAGCTAATGAACAACAAAATGTAAGTATGATGAAACCACAGAATCAAGGCGACAGAAACAGGAATCAGCAGCAGATGGGTGAAGAGGTGAAGTAGGAGCTTGAGGTCCAGAGACAGAGAATGAACTGGCCAGAGACCTAAGTAACTAGAGAGACTGAGCCATGGGGCGGGGCAGGGGGTGAGAGCTAAGAAAGTCTACCTAGAGACAAAGCGACAGTAAGAGCCCTACAAGCAGTAAGCTTGGTGTCTTTGCGAAGGGCCAGTGTGACCAGAGAGGAACAACGAGGAGAAGACAGGAAACTAAGTTAAAAACTCAGAAAGGGCAGATCTCTGAGCCCTAGGAGTCTGTTTTCTTCTTCATGTCTTGGGAAGTCACTGGAGGGATCTGAGCAGCGGAATGGCACATATAATTTATGCTTCTGAAAGACGACTGCCTAAGCAATTATTGCACAAAACTGTGGTTTCTGAAGTAAGTGGAATTTTGTGGCTGGTCATGGTTTAGCTGGTGTGAATGTTCATCTGAGCAGAGAGAAGCCAGCCCAGCTTCTAGAAAGGGGAAGCCATTCTGGTGATAGTAAATATATGTGTGATTATGGTGCAGGCAGGAGCTGGGAGTTATGTAAGTTTGCATTTCCCAAAGCGCCTTCTGTGAGCACGAGTTTCAAGGTGTGTGAATCAATGTTACACAATGAAAAGTTGAGTCAGCATAGGAAATGCTCTACTCAGCATAGGTAAGCATAGCTCAGCACCAGAGAATTCATAGAGTCTTCAAAGTACTCAAGAGGAGGCTACAGTTGGCAGCACGCTGGGATCTTTTTGCTGCAGTGTTCTTTCCACATTAAAAAGAGACATCCCGCTGGGTGGTGGGGGCAGAGCTAGGCGGATCTCTGTGAGTTCTAGGCCAGCCTTGTCTACAGAGTGAGATCCAGGACAGGACCAAAACCACACAGAGAAACCCTGTCTCGAAAAACGAGAGAGAGAGAGAGAGAGAGAGAGAGAGAGAGAGAGAGAGAGAGAGAGATCAGGAAACCCCATCGAAAAGACTCCATCTTAACACAAGCTAAGATTTATTCGGAGTTGAAAACAGTGCTGTTGCATAATAACCCGCAAAGCCAAGAATTTGGGTATTCTGGGTTACTATAAAACCACGTAAATAACTGATATGCTGGAGTGCATAATCAATAAAGATGTAAGGTCACTTTTCTGTCCTGTGTAGAACAGGATGAGCTGTCCCAGAGAGAGAGAAGTGTCCTTGCTCCGTGGTGGCTCTGGTTGCAGAAGAGGAGAGGAAAGAATGCAAGCAACCCAGGCGGAGTGGGGTTTGGAGGGAGGGGGTTGGGGAGTGTCCGGTGGTCAAATGCATCAAGGACAAAGTGAGAATGGAGCCTAATGAAGAATAAATGCAAGACTCAGAGCTCTGAGGTGGCCTCAAGTGTCCCCCCCACCCCCCCCCCCCCCCACCCCTGCCTTGCTGGAGGACGTTGAAGAAGAGCAGGGAAAGGCTATCACTGCGCAGCCTCATCCCAGTGCTACTTGTAGTGTGCAGCCAAGTGTCGGGGACAGATGGGTGTTCAATACATGCTCACAAGGTGAGTGACACCAAAATACATACACTCAAATTTCTAATGAGGGTGTTTCGAAATTAAACCATAATTAGACATTACTCATTTGACACTGCATTGCCTTTCTGCCTAGAGATATCTCCATGGCATCCTACCAAACTGCCAGCTCTGCTCTTGAGTAAGTCCCTTTGTTGAAGTACAGTTCCTTTAACTGATATCTGGTCATGTTCTGAGCTGCCTGCGTTATTTGGGATATTTGTATATTCTTGGTTGTTCTTAAACTGAAAAGGGATCAAAGAATAACAGGGGAAGCAGAGCCTTGTAGATCGGTTTCATTTCACTCCTAATGAAAAGAAGCAAGCCTGTCTCTTTCTAACTGGAAAGTATCACAGTTTGACTGCCTTTACCAAAACGTACATTGAAATTCAATCCCATTGTGAGATATTAAGAAATGGGACTTAAGTTAGTAGTTGGGCCATGAGGGTTCTGACTTCATGGATTAATCAGTCCATCCTGAATTAATAGATTAATGAGTTAATGGATTATCTCTAGAATACATCTGTTATAAAAGCCTATTTGGCTCTACCATCGCCTATACCTCTCTCACGATGTAGTGCTCTACACTGTCTCAGGAGTCATCAGAGTCTCTAGTAAGATGCTTTACCAAATACAACCCTTGCTTGACCTTAGACCTCCCAGCATCTAGAAATGTGATGTGAAAAAAAAGTGTGCGTATATATGTGTATATATGCATTACATATATAAATACATACACACATAATATATATGTTACCTAGTTAGTTTTACTCAGTTATAGCAGAAGAAAATGAACTAAGATAATAAGTTACTTGACCACAACCAGTAGCAGAAGGTAATGTCCCCTGATCTCAACAAGAACTCTGATTAACATCACAAAATCTTATAATAAACTTGTGCCTTGAAACCATAGGGTCTATCCAAATAATTCCACAGTTGGAGAAACTGAAAGTTTGAAGAATTTATTCAACAATGCCCAGGAACATAGTGATGCAGTTTAGGTGACAGAAGGCTTGGGTATCCTGACTCTCCACCAAGATACTGATCCCAAACTCTACTCTCTTTTACCAACAAACATACAGAAAGGTCAGAACTAGGGTGACTTGAGTCTTCAGCCATCTAAAAAATTTGAGTTGTAACTGAGATAAATATTGTCAACATATATGTCATATTTTAAGGTTAAAATTAATATTATTTAATGAGCAAAATATTCAAATTTGAAGAGAATGAATTCAGCCTTAACACTTCTAAGATTCTCATTATGTACTCTACCCTGACCTTGACATTCTTGGATCTTTTCTTTATTTAAGACTTTAATACTTCATTCTTCGTGGCTATTTTTAAGTTAATTATTGTGCCCAAGGCAGGTTACCTCAGACTAATCCAAAATCTGTTGAGGACTCGGTGTCTGGACCTTTAGAGGCCCTACCAGTGAAGCACCAGGGATGGAGCAGATGCCTGTAAGTACGTATAGGTAGATGCCTACTCTTGTTTCTGGCTAATGAGACAGAACACTTTCAGTCAATCCTCCTGTGATTGGGTCAGAGAGTCATGAAGAAGTGAGTATCGACTGGATAATTATTTATAAACCTAGAGTTTATAATGACTCCAGTTCTCATGAAAAAAACAACTGAGTCTCTCCAAGATTAATCTTTGAGGAATCTGTGTGGCATAGAGTGTCAACAAATCGGCTATTCAAGTACCAGGTGGATAAAGTATATTGACAACTAGCATGGGAACACAAGAGTCTTTTGATTGGCCACAAGCGTAACATGAGCCTGTGATGGGAAGTGAATGGAATCTCTTGCTGTACTCCTGGACCTGTGACACTCAGGAACAGAAAGCCTGATTCCATGGGAGCTAGGACCAAAAGTTCATGTTTAGATTTCTTGTAGGGAAGACTCAAGGGTATTGTTTAAGGTTCTAAGGATTGCTGTTAGGGGTTGAATCATGTCCCTGTCCCAAGGAGATGTTGACATTCTAAACCCCTGAATCTGTAAAAGTGGCTTTACTAAGAAATAAGAACACAGCAGAGGACAAACTAAGACAAGGCCATGTATATCTAATATGCCTAGGACAAGGCCATGTATAGCCAAAATGCCTGGAACCTTGATGCAAAGGAGAAGTTTATGCAGTTGTGCACACAAGGAGAATGCTTTGTGGTGATGAAGGAGAACAAAGTGATATACCTTAACCCAAGGAACACCAAAAGGATTACCAGTAAGCCACCAAAGGCTAGGAGAGTGACACAGAACAGATGATCCCTGACAGCTTCAGAAGCAGCTAACTTTTCTGACACCATGGTTTTGGAAGGAGCACAGCATCTGAAGAGAATCCAAGGAGCACCTACTTCAGCTCAAAAGAAGCAATGATGCAGACTGGAGAGGTTGCTCAGTAGTTAGGGTGCTTGCTGCTCTTCCAGAGTAACCAAGTTCATCTCCCAGCACTCAAATAGGACAACTTATAATCATCTAATAATTCCAACTCCAGAACATCTAACACCCTCTTCTTGCCTCCTTGAGCACCTACATACACATACACAGACACACACATAGACAAGCACACATTCACATAAAAAATAAAAATAAATTTAAAAAACAAAGCAAAGACAACCCACACGCCTAGACAACCAGAGACAAAGCTATCCCACAAGGGCAGGCATATAGTAGATCTGCCAAGGTCATTCATTTGGGAGAGAAATGAACTTCAAAGTAGCCCACTACTGCAAAAGAAGAAAAAAAAAGAGATACAATGCCAGATTATCTTCCTTTAACATCTCCTTTCTACCAAGCACAAACCATTAATTGTAGCCTACTTCCATTTTAATGATTAGACACATTGTAGATTATGAATGAGCTCTGTCAATGCTACAGATGAAGAAACTAGGTCTTAGTGAGGAAAAGGACCTAATCTCTCCTTGTGTGAGTCTTCCCATCACAGGACCCCATTTCCATTTTCTCACCACAAATTCTCCTATCTTCTAGTATTTTCTCTCATCTAAAGTTTAAAACTCACGTGAGAGATGAGTTACACTTTCCTGAAGTCAAGAAATATCTGAAGAGTGCTGGGGGTTGTCATGAAGAAACAGCAACATCTACTATTTATGGAGAATTTGCTTTATACAAGTTCCTCTTCACCAAATACTACAGCTGAATCATCTCATTTCCACCTAACAGAAATGATACCAGAGAGGTTTTGCCCCATTTGATAGGTTTTACATTTATTTCTATATGTTGTTTTGAAGGTTTCTTGTCTTTATTTTATAAGTGAGCCAAACAGGTTCACAGAAGTCACACAACTTATTTGACTTCTGTAACTTCCAAGTGTTAGAGTTCACCTGTCAATCCAGCATGGCGGTTTCTGAAGTCCACCCACTTAACGCACTTTTTTTTTGTGCTGAAATTGGACCTTAAACAAACATCCTTACCTGCATGGGCCTAATTTCCTTAACCAAAAAATGTGAAAAAAATATAGACCATGTGCAACAAAGTCTGTCAATATTGAACCATGGCTTCATTCATTCCATAGTTTACTGAGAGTCCACTGTATGTCAAGTATGACCCAGGACACTAAGAATAGAGTAATTACCAAAAGGCTTGCTTTCATGGAGTTTTGGGGATACTGAAAGGATGAACATGAAATAAAATGTTTTAGGAAGAGAAGTGTCCATGAAGAAAATAAAGCAGAGGAAGAAACTGATTGTCAAGTGAGTCATGGGACGAACACTACATTTCATCTAGAGTCCTTGGGAAGGTCTACTGAAAAGAACTTCTGGGGAAGAAATGACAAGAAGATACAAGGAATGAGATACACAGGGTACATGGAATTAGTTGTAACAGGCATGAAACACTCAAGAGTTACCCACAGCAGGTAAGTGACTCTGGAGAGCAATTGACATTTGTCAGGTTTACGTATGGAAGCTTGGTCTAAGCCTCCCCTTCTACTGCTGTAAATGGAGACTTGGTCTCATAATGTAAGCTCACAATTACCTAATTCACGTAATTCAGTTGAATTTGCTAACCATGCTAAGCCTAAGTGAGTGATCAGACAAAGCTTCCTCCTTATTGGCAGCATACCACCTAATTGGGGACTTTTTTAGAGTCTTTATTAAAGGATCTCACATGATCCAGAGACCTTTCCAGTTGTAGTTGACCCAGATATCCTTATTGAAGTCTCCAGGATAAATGGTCTCTAATAACAGACAATGTCCACTCAACTTTTGTCCAGTTCATCCTCTCCACTGTAGCTACAATGACAGTTCTAAAATCAAAACTGTGCATGCCACTGCTCTCCTTAAAAGCCTCCAATGACGATGGTTCTCAATTCATGACGGTGACATTATTTGTGTGTCAAATTCCATATAAACCCATACAAAAAGAGAGTACATTTTATCACTTCAAGTAACCTGACTCTGTGGTGGTATTGTGTTCCCCAAAATATTGTGCACACTAATAAACTTATCTGGAGTCAGAGAACAGAACAGCCACAATATTAAACATAGAGGATAGGCAGTGGTAGCACACGCCTTTAATCCTAGCATTCCAGAGGCAGAGATCTACCTGGATCTCTGTGTGTTCAAGG